>JACCGJ010008753.1:0-41575 GCA_013407085.1 Atriophallophorus winterbourni | reverse complement strand
AATAAGGCATTACTGTAAGAACTATCGTCGACGGTATCGGATCACCTGCGCACGAGTTATCTAGACATTTGTCTTATTTGTTGAAACCTTTAGTCGGCAATACAGCCTCGTTCATCAAGAACGCATATGACTTTGCAGCACGCTTAAAGTCGGTAACAATAGATAACGATGAAATAATGGTTAGTTTTGAAGTGAGCGCTTTGTTCACCAACGTCGATACAACAATTGCGTTACAACTAGCTAGACGGGCCTTGGAATCTGATGCCAGTTTGTCAGATCGCACAAACTTGAGCGTCCAGCAAATTATCAACGGTGTATCGATCTGCCTAAGCATGAACCAATTCGTATTTAATGAGCAATTATATAGACAAAAAGAAGGGTTGGCAATGGGTTCACCGATATCTCCAGTACTTGCGAACATGTATATGGAGCATTTCGAGAACAAAGCCCTTAACAATGAAGGGTTAAAGCCAAAATTATGGTGGCGCTATGTTGATGACACATTTGTTATCATCAAGCGAGATCAGTTAGAGGCCTTCTTTGAATATTTAAATGAAATAGACCCATGTATTACTGTCACAAAGGAAGTGGAATCCGACACAGGCACTCTTCCATTTTTAGACTGTTTAGCACAAAAAGTAGACGGAAAAATAAAAACTTCTGTCTATCGGAAACCTATCGATACAGATGCTGTACTACGATACACTTCCGCTCATCCAAGACAGGTCTTCAGTTCCATAGCTTGTTCCATTTTCCACAAGATAGAACACTTGTGCAGCGACGAAAGGGATCGAAAACAGGCGCACCGTGAAGCGAGCCAAAGGCTCATAGACCACGGTTATCCAAAAAGTTTTGTAAAACGCCAATTGATGAAGGTAAAATACCCATCCGAAAAATTGGCGAGATACAATTTCTGTACCGTATGTAAAATGCACATCTGAAGCGATACGTAGAATCTTGAACCAGGCGGCCATACGCGTGTCTTATAAGAAAGGGAAAACTATCCGTTCGGTTCTGATGCACTTCAAGGATAAGACACCTTTATCTAGCGTTACTAACAGCATCTACAGAATCAACTGTGCGGGTGTTTTCATAGGCCAGACTTCCAGGGAAATTCACACTAGAATCGAAGAACACCGAAAGCGTGTCCGGAGACAGCCCCGGGATGCGAGGGAATATCAATCCCTTATTCGTGATTCCGCCTTGGCGGAGCACGTTTTAGATACGGGCCACAGTGCCGATCTAGACAATGTGGCAATATTTAGACGCGGTATTAAACCGTATGGCGAACGCCTACATGCGGAGGCGGTCGAAATTGCCAAGGCAGGTCGACTGGCGGTCAATAAGGTGGATGGGGCAGAAATCTCCACAGTCTGGCGCTCAGCACTGATGCGAAAGTAAATAATTTTTATTCACCTTATACCTACTAGTTATATAGATTTTTGTTTTTCTTCAAACAGTTTAACCTTAGCCCCGTTAGTTATGTACTTTTACGTATGTGGGCCGCTGTGTCAACTGACCTTGACCGTGTTCACTTGTATCAGATAGACGTGGATACACACTGTGTGGAAAATCGGCCACTGATCCTGGTCATTCCCACGAGACGTGACACACTGAAGTCGTACTATAGGCTGTTTAGCGGTAAGGTAAAAATAAGTGGTGGTGGGTTGACTGCTACTTAATCATGTTCCCTGTCCTGACTATCACCCTTGGTCTGACGAAGCTTCTGTGTCAGAAGTGAAACGTTACCCAAAAACTATTCTAACCGATTGCACACGAACTCCAATACTTATAAAATTCACCGATAAATGTTTAGTTTCATATATATTAGAGAATAGAAATATTTTGAAATCCATTCCCAGATTTTCTAACGTTACTACGGAGCCAGACCTCACCCCTATGCAGGGGCGTTTCGGTCATAGGAAACGCAGAATTACAATTATTCCCACAAATCAGTCTTCTTCTGATTCATCTGAGTGTATGCAGTGTGATTCCCCTGTAGTTACTACACCTTTAAGAAGCCAAGATTTATAACCTGCACACGACATATTTCATAGAACACCGCCACCCACTAAGCGTTCACTTCCCTCACCTACTTTTAGACAGACACAACCTCTTCTCTCAAATCCTGGCTCATTTAGAAACACGGCATTCAGAAAGCCCCCAAACCAACAAATGACGTTGGTGAATAATAATAGGCGCGCACATTATACCAGTTACCGTATTCAACCACCATACCCCCCTAAACAGTATAATCAATCTTCCATTGACTACACCCTGCTTAACGTACCCTCCCCTTACTCCCCTGGTGATTATGCTCAACCATTTTACTCCTCTAATTATATGACTCAAAATCCTTCATTTAACAATCAATACACATTTCAATACGTACCATACACGCCTTCTTATGACCATGCCAATTTTTTTTCAAAAATAATAAATTAAATATTAATTGCTCTGAATTGTTGTCTCAACTTACTTCCACTCCTTTTAATCCCGCTCCTTTTTATGTTAGTATTTTACTTATAAATGCCCGATCAATTACCCCTAAAATCCAAATGCTGAAATCTTTTCTCATTACGATTTTAGTATACATTATTCTTATAACTGAAACGTGGACCCGAGATGACCAGCCTGACTCAACACTTATAGCACCTTATTACCAGATATTCAGGAATAACCTAACTTCGAAACGGGGAGGTGGTACTCTTATCTATGTTCATTCCTAATTTTGAGCTGATACCTTTACTTCACCTAGTCTGACAGAACTAGAAGACTCAACATGGATTGTATTACCATCCTTAGATCTCTTGATAGGTTGTATTCATTATGCACCATCTTCAACCATCTCTAAAATGGATTTCTTAATTAATGCGTTTATAGAAGCATCTCTCCACCACACGAAATATAAGCTTATTGCTGGTGACTTTACCATGCCAAAATTAAACTGGCACAATCCTGCACATCACAGCTGCTATTCACCTTTCACTAGAACGATTGACCTACTAGGATTTATTGACCAACCTACAAGAAATGACAATATTTTAGACCTAGTCCTCACTCTGAACCTTATTCCAGCTAACCTGAAGGTAATTCCATCTTTCCTTAACAGTGACCATAGAATGTTATCATTCCAAATATTATGCGCCACAGCTTCTGTCAATTCTTTGCAGCCATCTAATAATAAGCATACCTACAACTACATTAACTGGAATCTACTGTCAGAATTATTTTATTATAATAATAATAATAATATATATTCTTGGATATCCAAGGCATGCAATACATGATCAGTTTATCAAATTTGAACAGCAAAAGAAAATAGTACAGTGCAAGTGACCGAAGTGAGCGGGATTTTTAAACATTTTTTTCTGTTCAATAAGGGAAATGAATATACAGTAGGTAAGAAAAAATTATCAATGTCTAATAGAAATAAAATTCCATTTAAATTATGTCAAGATTTACGAATGGCAAGGATGCAAGAAACAATGGAGAACAGAAATGGAAGGTAATTATGAAAAAAATGGTGCGAATTGTAATGATGTTGTCATGAAAAATTGATAAATAAATTATATATGAATAAGTTCATGTGAGTTCAAGTTAGAACAGAAGACTGGAGCCGATTTTTCCTTTCTATGGATTTCACAACAGTCTCTTCAACATTTCGTTCACAATAGAATGGGTTAATTATGAAGGCATCATATAAGCTCATTAGGCACACAAAATTAACGAAAGCCCAGAAAATAGAAAGTAAAATGATAAAACTACATTCTGTTGCTGTAAAATCACATGATATTTTTGCCCTTCTTTGTTCTTATGAACAATCAACAAGTCACAGATATGCTTTCGATAGCACGCTTAGAGCCGACGAAAACAAAGCTCTTATAAGTCAGGATAAGCCGAAATCCCTAAGTAAACTTTTTCAAGTTAAGATCATCCAACTCACCCAGCTACATAGATTTCATTATCAAATATTGTAATTCATCCGCCGTTGAAACAATTGTTAGTTCACCTGATGCTATCTGCGAAGAATTCCTTCTGTACTTTAACTCTACCTACAACAATTCAAACTACGTTTACACAACCATTCATCTCCCTTCGCGAAATACACTAAATACTTTGAGTATAAACCTGAGTGACAAATAAATTATGCCAGCAATCAATTGTCAGTCTTAAACCTGACACAGCAGGCATACCTCCAGCCATATGCAAAATTGGTGGTAAAGACTTTGAACTTCTCTTGCTTAACCTATTCAACGCATCTATTGAATCTGGTACTTTTCCGGCAGAATGGAAACACTCAATTATTATACTTAGATACAAATCTGGCACAAAACACCTAGTTACTAACTACCGACCAATTAACCATAAAACCTTCTCATCAAGATTATTTGAAAATTTTTTAAAGAAAGCCATAATAGAATACCTGACACCTAGGTTCTTTTCTAAGGCACAGCACGGATTTCTTAACAAAACATCCTGCATTACTTGCCAGCTAGAATACTTAGACTGCATCACAAGTTCAATTGAAATTGGCTTTTCAGTTATAGTTGTCTTCCTTGATATAACCAAAGCTTTCAACACAGTACCGCATAACCTATTACTATTTAAGCTAAGTTCATTTGGTATAGGTGGCAATCTTCATTCTTGGCTCACTTCTTTTCTTACAGATCGCATATACTGTGTTGAGGTTCATTGTCACAGATCGCGCATCTTGCCGATTCTAAGTGGCGTGATACAAGGCAGTGTTTTACGTCCATAACTTTTTCTCCTATACATAAATGATGTACATACAGTCGTCTCTCATAGTAAACTATTCCTGTTCGCAAACGACATGAAAGTAGTAATTTCCTTCCCATCTTCCGGAACACAAACTTACATTGCCAGACTAAACAAAGATTTGAATGCATTATCCAAATGGGGTATAATTAATGGTCTCTCATTTTCTGTAGAAAAATCTAAGTTCATGCCATTAGGATGTACAATTGCTTCTTAATAATAATCCTATTCAAATTATCGATTGCACACGTCATCTTGGGTTCAAATATTCAGCATCGCTTACATTCAACGAGCATATACATCACGTGATCTCAAAGGCAAAGCAGATTGTTAATATGATTCTTAAGTTCTTTACTCTCCCACACTGTAAGTCAGAACTCCATAAACTTTCCATCATACCCCTCTTCGATTACTGTAGTATAATATATAGCAGTATAAATAAAACCGACACCATCCTTTTGGGAAAAGTACAACCTACTTTTATCACATCAATCACTGGATATAGCTCGAATCAATCATATAGAGAAAGATGTAAGCAGCTCAAGCTAGAACCACTAGGGTTCCGTAGAATTAAACATAACCTAATACTGTTTTTAAAATAATATCTTCTGATAATATAGATATATATTCGTCTATTCGCTTCCGACAAGGTTCAAGATAGAATTTAAGAAATCAAGATAACCTAGTGGAATTACCTAGATCCTGTACGAAAGTAAGAAGTAACTTCTACCTAAATGAATACGCTAAACTCTGGAATATTCTCCCGAAAAACATAAGAATTTGTACCTCACTATGTGATTTTAAATCACATCTGAATTCATTTCTCACAGTTGAAAAATTGATGAAACTTCTCAACCAAGATGTCTCATTAGATGGACTATACAATCATGGCATCGCTGGATATTAACAGTGATATCAGTTTTTGAACTTTCATAATGAACAGTCACTCGGTCCTTTAGTATTTATTTTCCAGATTACCTCTTTACGTCCATGTGAAGAATTCCGGCTCACAAACGAGGCAACACTGCGACGCCGAATCTTCTACGAATACCCACAAAAATACACTCTTCATTCACAACATATATTCGACAATAATAATGTGTTCCAACTGAACATTTTCGAAGATTCTGACTCATCGAGATTCCTCACATCTTCGATGTTCCGCTCCATCGTTCCTTAATATTCTTCGTGTCATTTTCCCCCTCACCCGATTTTCTTTTCATACAATAACTGCTCTATATTGAATTTCTGTAAAACTGATTGATAAGCATTTACCTTCACCATTTTAACGAACGAAAAATTACCAGCACGTATGACCTTGAAAACGTTAATAATTATTGTCCATTTTTATGCTTCATGTATACAAACAATTTTGATGATTATCGATCAAGCTTAGCATGTCTTGGAATTCCAAGAATAAAATATTTATTCATTTATTTATTTGAACCCCAGCTTTTTAATTTGCATATATTCTGATATGGATAATCCATGTCATACAATGCATGTTGATTTGTTTTCATTAGTAAAAAACATTGAAATTATTGATTATGTCAATGTTTAGGTGGAACAAAATCACATATTCTCTTATTAGCAACAGATCAAAATGCTGGGTAAAATGCTTAACAGAGTAGCTTGCACAAAACATAGAAAAATGGATAGTTTATTTCAAAAAACAATTAATTACATTTCGGGTAGGTCCAAATTGTACTGTATATTCATGAGTGATGATCATCATGCTATTTCAAACGGGTGTGTGTACATTAGAAATTCAATTCATCGACTCCAGTATACGAAAGGGGCGTCATCAATTCGGAAATTAGTGTTAGAAGGGCACCCTCTGTCGTATAGACAGTGTACGAACTATCGATTAATCGACCAATCAAGATCGATGGTGAGTTCTAATTGTGATTTTTATTCACTGTGATATTCACACATTTGCTCAATTGTGATACTCTTGGCATTCGGTGAATAAACGAGTTGAGTGACGGTTGCGTTCTCTCCGACCACACGGGGTGGGCCAACAACAGTACAGCACAGACATAACAATTGGGACTGTGTTTTCTTGAATTTTAATAATTAATAATTAAATTATAATGAAAAATAAAAATAACGCTTACAATATACGACTAACAATATAAAGATCGTAATGCCGTATAATTATGAATTATCGGACGTTGTTTTATAATTAAATTGCTCTGCTAATTTTTCGGAGATGAAAATGGATTGATTTGCTTTTCGTAATCAGTCAATGAAGTGCTGAGTCTCATTTTGTTAGACATCAGTAATTTCCATGAACGATAATTTTTAGAAATAAAGAAATCATTTGGTACGCGTTTGTGAAATTTTGGCATAGATATTTTCTATTCAATGTGAATAAATCACATGTGATCAAATGGATACGGATCCTGATAATAATGTCGATACGTTTTTAGTGCAAACAGCATGAAGCATGTCATTGGGCGTGTACGTAATAAACATGAACGTTTTTCATGGTTATGGGCTAAAAGATTATTTGTATGTTTTGGAGCACATGTCATTGTAGAGATTTGTCGTAGCAACTTCGTCCGTCAGTGGCATACAAATGCAACTTGTTCACCATTTTCCATTGTTTCTAGTGTATGCAGATCCTTATCCTACTCTACCTAGCTGATGAGGTTAAACAGCATGACACCAGTCTTGGGGTGTGCACGTGATGAAAATGCATGCAAATGAGATTTATTGTCCATGATCATGAGTTAAATGTCTATCTACATGTGTTTAGGCATATGTGATTGAACAGCTTGGTCGTACACAACTTACATAACAGTGCCACAGAGAAATGCAAACTGTAGAACGGATTTTATTCTCAAATGGACTTTTCGCAAAACACTTGACTCGTTAAATCATGGGTTGCTTGCAACTAAACCTAGTATCATGGGCACAGGCGTTCTTTTGAGAAACTTGCATCAGAATTAGCATTATTAATTTTTCGGAAAAAAGAGTTGGTTTCATCGGAGTCCGTTTCTTGAACCACTACTTCTCCTCCTAATTTTAATGGATGATTTGGCATTAACGCGCAATTGTCCCAGCTGTACGTTTATCACAATGCGCTGAAAACGAGCTTTTGCCCGTTCTATCAGCATTATCCTAATGGTTCCCGAATGTTTTATACCACTATGAAAAGCAGAATTCAAACGGTATTTAGAGTTTTGCTTATGATAATAGCCATCTTTTCTCGTGATTATACATGACACTGACTTCACAGCATGTACTTACATCCCATCTAAGCTAAAGCCACTACCATCTTCATTGATTTGTGCTCACAGGGCTTGAAGCAAAAATTCTTCAAAATGAGTTCAAAATTACGGCGTCTATTGTGTTGATTTGCAAGATTCACATAACTGAACATGGTTAAAACCAATCACTAACCTACTCTTTTCAGACAGTTAGCCAATTGGATCTTGACAAGCCTTAATCTTCGCAGCCCCGAGATACTAGTATGATTTTGGGGTGTTCAGGTAGGATTTTATGTTAAACGTTTGCGATGTAAGATCTCTTCTAACTGTCCAAGTGGGGATATCATTGAAACCTTCAAAATCAAGACAAATTCAATGATATCAATCTAAGCAAAATGTAGGCTCTCACCGTCAAATGGTAAGCCGACATACCACGCCCAATATTCACAAGCATTTATTTAGTTAATGGATAGTAAATTACTTGAATAGTCTTTTCAAACTTGTTGTATGTTACAATTCGATTTGAAGTTTCAAGACATGACCCGACTCAGTGGTGGGTTTTTCGTTTCATGATTTTCATTAAGGAAAAATCAATCTATTTTAAACAATAAAAATTAAAAAATTTGGAACAACAACAACAGAGATTCTTCACGCATCTTCGATGGACCTTATCCGTTGAACATCAGTGTTGCCGAAAACATTCTGGACTTTTCCTCACAATACCTGGGATTCCGTACTGTATCAGATCACGCACCGATTACCAGAAAGCAACTTTAAATACCGTTACATTAATATTTATTGAATGTTACATCCCGCTGAAACAAATGACCTTGAACAAATTGATTTTGCAAATGTACATACTATAATCTGACTGTACAGAGCTTTTGGAAATTATTGATCATGTTTACCATGCCTTGGATTTCCAAGAATAAAATTTATTCCTTTATTTATTTATTGAAATAGTTGGTTTGATATTCATGTTGTCTTTGGGACTTACGAATGCATTTTGCTAACAATTGGTGACAGGAGATTTTCTGTTGCTCTCTTCACCGTACTGGTGAACAGAAATTTGTTTTTATTTTTCCAGCATCATTCATAACGACGTGCTTCATAAATACAATAAGGGTAATCTCTTAGCGTCGCGATCGTCGAGGTATCCTAATCACATTAAAAAAACGCTTTCGAAGTGGTGATTGCTTCTCTGCAGCTTTTTACCGAAAAAAATTCTGGACGCTCAATTGGCTCGTTTGCCATTCACTGTCCTGTGCAGCTGAACTTGAGAGATAAAGGCAACTCGGCTTTGAATGCACAGCAAGAAACCGACGCTTAGTATACATTCTTCTACAGTGTTTATCGGCGTGATTCAGGAAACCGTTTATAAACGGTAACGAGTGCATCGCACCTCTCTTCACTCTGGGAAAGTTGAATAGAATGGTCACAAGCAGTTCGGTCGCCAGAGCTGGATAAAACTAATGTCGGCGTCGCCTGACACTATGAATCCGGCTATTCTTCACCGCTCGCAAAGAATAGACTTCACTTATATTCTTTCGCAGTTCCTGACTCCAATATTTATAATAACGGAGTTGAAAACTGAGCGGTGTAGTAGGCATATACGAAAAGAGTCTCATTTCAGATGTACGCAAACTATAGCCAGGAACCTGACTAGTATACTTTGCAATTGCTTGGAAAAAATCATTCTGCAACAAGGTGTGTAACATTCGGTAATCATCCTACTATCCTAGCCCAGCACGTGATTCAGAGAGGAACGTCCTGCTAGCAATCTTGTTGAGCTTCTTATGAGTGACATTAGGACGATGAAGGGTGAAGAGTCGGCGGGTGCCACCTTGATTGTCAAAGGCCTTTGACTGTGTTACCCTAGTTTACGGTCTCTGCACGCTAAAGGATGTGGGGCTCACAGGGGAAATACATCGGTGGTTAGGACAGATCGTTAATCATCGCACTTATGTTATAGATTGCAGGGGTGTGCTCGAGGAACATTGACACTGCAGTGATGCCGAGTGCTCAGTGCTTGGTCCACTAATTTTTCTTATTTTGTTAACCAACTAGCAGCCTTTTTGAGTTCACGTTGATTCCTGTTTGCTGATGATGTCAAGGTCCTAGGAACCAACAGTAGAGATACGCTTTTCTATGATTTAGAAAACAATAATCAGAATGGACAAGAACGTGAGACTTGCCACTAAACTTGAGGATGATCTGCGTTCTGACGACTAAATGGAGATAAAACAACTAGAAATCCACAAAAGATCTATCAGAATAACTGCTTTTAACAAAGTGACGGATCTAAGTATTACAATAACAGGAGATTTTAAGTAGGCTACTCAATGGGCCGAAGCAGCAAACAAGGTTCGCAGAGAATGGTCCAGACTGCGCCGAGAGTTGACATGCCGAAAACCTTTTATCTTCATTCCATTATAAAAACTAGTCTTGCGGCCTCACTTGAGATACTGTGTTTAATCCTAGGCACCGTGCTTAAAAAATATATCCTATGTCTCGAAAGGGTCCAGCGCTTTGCGACTAGGATGGTTGAGGGTCCGACAGGTTAAACCTATGAGATAAGACTCAAGGACCTCGATCAATTCTCACTAAAGAGACGGTGTCTGCGAGGCGACCTTATAGAAGCCATGATTATTCTAAAGGGTCTCACAAGTGATAATAATACCGAACTCCTTAAACTGGCCCCTAAAACATTTAAAAGGGGTAATTCTATGAAACTTTTTAAGGGTAGACCCAGACTGCTGGCACATGAGCATTTTTTCAGCAAATTCATTTTTCGGATCAAGCTACCAGATTGTATAGTAAACATCCTAAATGTGTTAAGCTTTAAAAGGAATTAGACACTAAATAGCTAACCGTATTTCTGCACGTTGTCTAATAAAATGAACTTAAAAAACAAAAATAGTATTGTTACATTTTCCATCTCACATCAGTCTATGCCTCTGCAACCTCACAGCATCTTAGCCCACATGCAATCTATGACTGTAATGCACTTTGCCTTGACTAGGCTAGTGATTTCATACATCATACATTGTTCACACATATTAATGAATTGTTTCCCAAATAGATAAGCTCTCACCGTGTTGGTGAAGAGAACCCCTACCCTACTTTCCAGGTCAGTTCAGTTCAGTTCAGTTTGCACAGGACAGTATGTGGCTAACAAGACAATCGAGCGTCCAGAATTTCTTTCGGTGGAACGCTGCAGAGAAGCACCCACCACTGCCAAAACGTTTATTCTTTTTGTCTATTTGAAATCTTCGCCGATCGCGAAGCCAAGAGATTATCCGGGTTGAACTAAGGAAGCACCGCGTTATAGTCGATGCTGGAAAAATAAAAAAGCAGTTTCTCTTCACCAGCACGGTGAGAGGTCAGCTGAAGTAGCATTGTGTATATAAAAATAAAAAACACAGAGAACTCTAGCCCTTACTTTATTTACGGGATAACGCTAAAAGATGAAAAACCTTAACTTGTTTAGCAATTAAGGAGAGTAATCAGGAAACAACTTACCGCAGTTGCGGTTCAACCCCTGCTTAAAACTAGACACGGTACTGCAAGATAAAAGTTCTTTTGGAAGAATGTTCCAGAAGTTAACAACCCTAAGGCTTAAAGAGTGTTTCCTGGAGTCTAGCCGACATCGTTTCTTAGCAATTTTAAGTGAGTGGCCCCGGGTGCCCAGCTCGGGGCTTAAGGTAAAAAGTCGTTTATTTGCACGCCACTCAAACCCTTCAAGATCTTAAAGGTTTCTATTAAGTCACCTCTTAAACGACGGCGCCTAAGGGAGAAAAGATCGAGAGACATTAGGCGCACAGCGTACGGTTTCCTTCGCTGACCTTCAATCATGCGAGTTGCGAGGCGCTGTACACTTTCAAGTCGAAGGATGTCCTTTTTGTAGTGAGGACACCACGCCTGAACACAGTATTCAAGATGCGGCCGAACTAATGCCTTGTACAGTGGCAGGAATACATCGGGTCTTCTGCTCGATAGCACTGATTTCAGCCGAAAAAGTACCTTGCGTGCACGCTGAGCCGCCGCGGCACATTGGTCCTCCCATTTGAAGTCAGCCCTAACCAGTACACCCAAATCCTTAACACACTGTGTGGCGTTAACACTGAGGGAATTCCCCGCCACCTGGACCGAAATCTCATCAACCAGTGTGGACAAGAGTTGGCTCTTATTTAGGTTCAGTGGGAGATCCCACTGGTATGACCAGTTAATGACCCGCTCAAGGTCGTGCATCAAGGTATCTTCATCCGTTGATCCGATGAATTTCACATCATCCGCGAAAATGAAGCATGAGCACTTTAATTCAGAGGACAAGTCATCGATGAAAATCAGGAATAGAAGAGGACCAAGTACCGAACCTTGGGGTACACCACTGATCACGTCGGTTTGATTCGACAGCGTACATCTACTCTCACTCGGAATGTCCTACCTGTAAGGAAGGCCTTTATCCAAGCAAGTAGACTACCCCGTATGCCTTTGGCTGCAAGCTCAATCTCTAGAAGGCGGTGATGTACGGAATCGAAAGCCTTGCTGAAGTCTAGATAGAGGGCTTCGACAGGCTTTCTTTCATCCATCCTTTTAATGGCAGTATTGAGAAGGCTAAGGAGGTTGGTCAGGCAGGATCTACCCTTTAGAAATCCATGCTGAGTTACACTCAACAGAGAACTCCGACAAAAATGCTGACAGATTTTATCACGCAGCAGTTTTTCCATTACTTTCGAGACGGTGCTTGTCAGGCTGACCGGTCTATAGTTAACAACAGTTGACCTGCAACCACCCTTGTGTATTGTCACGACTATGGCTTCCCTCCACTTACTGGGAACAACTCCTAGTTGCAGGCATGAATTAAAGAGCTGGCAAAACGGTTCGGCAAGCACTGAGGCAAGATTTTTAGGCATAATTGAGTAGATGCCGTCCGGTCTCTCAGATTTGTTGACCCGAACATGGATAAGTGCGTCAAACACCTCAGCCTCATTGAAGGACAACTCATCTAATACATGGACACCAGGTGTCAGGTTGAGCAAACCTGACGGCGCGTTTGAAGAATTATCCCGTCGTTGAACGCTATTACTGTCACAAAGGAAGTGGAATCCGACACAGGCACTCTTCAATTTTTAGACTGTTTAGCACAAAAAGTAGACGGAAAAATAAAAACTTCTGTCTATCGGAAACCTATCGATACAGATGCTGTACTACGATACACTTCCGCTCATCCAAGACAGGTCTTCAGTTCCATAGCTTGTTCCATTTTCAACAAGATAGAACACTTGTGCAGCGACGAAAGGGAGCGAAAACAGGCGCACCGTGAAGCGAGCCAAAGGCTCATAGACCACGGTTATCCAAAAAGTTTTGTAAAACGCCAATTGATGAAGGTAAAATACCCATCCGAAAATTCGGAGAAAAATTGGCGAGATACAGTCTGTATACCTTATGTAAAATGCACTTCTGAAGCGATACGTAGAATCTTGAACCAGGCGGCCATACGCGTAACTTATAAGAAAGGGAAAACTATCCGTTCGGTTCTGATGCACCTCAAGGATAAGACGCCTTTATCTAGCGTTACGAACAGCATCTACAGAATCAACTGTAAGGACTGTTCGGGTGTTTACATAGGGCAGACTTCCAGGGGAATTCACACTAGAATCGAAGAACACCGAAAGCGTGTCCGGAGACAGCCCCGGGATGCGAGGGAATATCAATCCCTTATTCGTGATTCCGCCTTGGCGGAGCACGTTTTAGATACGGGCCACAGCGTCGATCTAGACAATGTGGCAATATTGAGACGCGGCATTAAACCGTATAGCGAACGCCTACATGCGGAGGCGGTCGAAATTGCCAAGGCAGGTCGACTGGCGGTCAATAAGGTGGATGGGGCAGAAATCTACACAATCTGGCGCTCAGAACTGATGCGAAAGTAAATAATTTTTATTCACCTTATACCTACTAGTTAATTAGATTTTTGTTTTTCTTCAAACAGCTTAACCTTAGCCCCGTTAGTTATGTACTTTTACGTATGTGGGCCGCTGTGTCAACTGACCTTGACCGTGTTCACTTGTATCAGATAGACGTGGATACACACGGTGTGGAAAATCGGCCACTGATCCTGGTCATTCCCACGAGACGTGACACACTGAAGTCGTACTATAGGCTGTTTAGCGGTAAGGTAAAAATAAGTGGTGGTGGGTTGACTGCTACTTAATCATGTTCCCTGTCCTGACTATCACCCTTGGTCTGACGAAGCTTCTGTGTCAGAAGTGAAACGTTACCCAAAAACTATTCTAACCGATTGCACACGAACTCCAATACTTATAAAATTCACCGATAAATGTTTAGTTTCATATATATTAGAGAATAGAAATATTTTGAAATCCATTCCCAGATTTTCTAACGTTACTACGGAGCCAGACCTCACCCCTATGCAGGGGCGTTTCGGTCATAGGAAACGCAAAATTACAATTATTCCCACAAATCAGTCTTCTTCTGATTCATCTGAGTGTATGCAGTGTGATTCCCCTGTAGTTACTACACCTTTAAGAAGCCAAGATTTATAACCTGCACACGACATATTTCATAGAACACCGCCACCCACTAAGCGTTCACTTCCCTCACCTACTTTTAGACAGACACAACCTCTTCTCTCAAATCCTGGCTCATTTAGAAACACGGCATTCAGAAAGCCCCCAAACCAACAAATGACGTTGGTGAATAATAATAGGCGCGCACATTATACCAGTTACCGTATTCAACCACCATACCCCCCTAAACAGTATAATCAATCTTCCATTGACTACACCCTGCTTCACGTACCCTCCCCTTACTCCCCTGGTGATTATGCTCAACCATTTTACTCCTCTAATTATATGACTCAAAATCCTTCATTTAACAATCAATACACATTTCAATACGTACCATACACGCATTCTTATGACCATGCCAATTTTTTTTCAAAAATAATAAATTAAATATTAATTGCTCTGAATTGTTGTCTCAACTTACTTCCACTCCTTTTAATCCCGCTCCTTCTTATGTTAGTATTCTACTTATAAATGCCCGATCAATTACCCCTAAAATCCAAATGCTGAAATCTTTTCTCATTACGATTTTAGTATACATTATTCTTATAACTGAAACGTGGACCCGAGATGACCAGCCTGACTCAACATTTATAGCACCTTATTACCAGATATTCAGGAATAACCTAACTTCGAAACGGGGAGGTGGTACTCTTATCTATGTTCATTCCTAATTTTGAGCTGATACCTTTACTTCACCTAGTCTGACAGAACTAGAAGACTCAACATGGATTGTATTACCATCCTTAGATCTCTTGATAGGTTGTATTCATTATGCACCATCTTCAACCATCTCTAAAATGGATTTCTTAATTAATGCGTTTATAGAAGCATCTCTCCACCACACGAAATATAAGCTTATTGCTGGTGACTTTACCATGCCAAAATTAAACTGGCACAATCCTGCACATCACAGCTGCTATTCACCTTTCACTAGAACGATTGACCTACTAGGATTTATTGACCAACCTACAAGAAATGACAATATTTTAGACCTAGTCCTCACTCTGAACCTTATTCCAGCTAACCTGAAGGTAATTCCATCTTTCCTTAACAGTGACCATAGAATGTTATCATTCCAAATATTATGCGCCACAGCTTCTGTCAATTCTTTGCAGCCATCTAATAATAAGCATACCTACAACTACATTAACTGGAATCTACTGTCAGAATTATTTTATTATAATAATAATAATAATATATATTCTTGGATATCCAAGGCATGCAATACATGATCAGTTTATCAAATTTGAACAGCAAAAGAAAATAGTACAGTGCAAGTGACCGAAGTGAGCGGGATTTTTAAACATTTTTTTCTGTTCAATAAGGGAAATGAATATACAGTAGGTAAGAAAAAATTATCAATGTCTAATAGAAATAAAATTCCATTTAAATTATGTCAAGATTTACGAATGGCAAGGATGCAAGAAACAATGGAGAACAGAAATGGAAGGTAATTATGAAAAAAATGGTGCGAATTGTAATGATGTTGTCATGAAAAATTGATAAATAAATTATATATGAATAAGTTCATGTGAGTTCAAGTTAGAACAGAAGACTGGAGCCGATTTTTCCTTTCTATGGATTTCACAACAGTCTCTTCAACATTTCGTTCACAATAGAATGGGTTAATTATGAAGGCATCATATAAGCTCATTAGGCACACAAAATTAACGAAAGCCCAGAAAATAGAAAGTAAAATGATAAAACTACATTCTGTTGCTGTAAAATCACATGATATTTTTGCCCTTCTTTGTTCTTATGAACAATCAACAAGTCACAGATATGCTTTCGATAGCACGCTTAGAGCCGACGAAAACAAAGCTCTTATAAGTCAGGATAAGCCGAAATCCCTAAGTAAACTTTTTCAAGTTAAGATCATCCAACTCACCCAGCTACATAGATTTCATTATCAAATATTGTAATTCATCCGCCGTTGAAACAATTGTTAGTTCACCTGATGCTATCTGCGAAGAATTCCTTCTGTACTTTAACTCTACCTACAACAATTCAAACTACGTTTACACAACCATTCATCTCCCTTCGCGAAATACACTAAATACTTCGAGTATAAACCTGAGTGACAAATAAATTATGCCAGCAATCAATTGTCAGTCTTAAACCTGACACAGCAGGCATACCTCCAGCCATATGCAAAATTGGTGGTAAAGACTTTGAACTTCTCTTGCTTAACCTATTCAACGCATCTATTGAATCTGGTACTTTTCCGGCAGAATGGAAACACTCAATTATTATACTTAGATACAAATCTGGCACAAAACACCTAGTTACTAACTACCGACCAATTAACCATAAAACCTTCTCATCAAGATTATTTGAAAATTTTTTAAAGAAAGCCATAATAGAATACCTGACACCTAGGTTCTTTTCTAAGGCACAGCACGGATTTCTTAACAAAACATCCTGCATTACTTGCCAGCTAGAATACTTAGACTGCATCACAAGTTCAATTGAAATTGGCTTTTCAGTTATAGTTGTCTTCCTTGATATAACCAAAGCTTTCAACACAGTACCGCATAACCTATTACTATTTAAGCTAAGTTCATTTGGTATAGGTGGCAATCTTCATTCTTGGCTCACTTCTTTTCTTACAGATCGCATATACTGTGTTGAGGTTCATTGTCACAGATCGCGCATCTTGCCGATTCTAAGTGGCGTGATACAAGGCAGTGTTTTACGTCCATAACTTTTTCTCCTATACATAAATGATGTACATACAGTCGTCTCTCATAGTAAACTATTCCTGTTCGCAAACGACATGAAAGTAGTAATTTCCTTCCCATCTTCCGGAACACAAACTTACATTGCCAGACTAAACAAAGATTTGAATGCATTATCCAAATGGGGTATAATTAATGGTCTCTCATTTTCTGTAGAAAAATCTAAGTTCATGCCATTAGGATGTACAATTGCTTCTTAATAATAATCCTATTCAAATTATCGATTGCACACGTCATCTTGGGTTCAAATATTCAGCATCGCTTACATTCAACGAGCATATACATCACGTGATCTCAAAGGCAAAGCAGATTGTTAATATGATTCTTAAGTTCTTTACTCTCCCACACTGTAAGTCAGAACTCCATAAACTTTCCATCATACCCCTCTTCGATTACTGTAGTATAATATATAGCAGTATAAATAAAACCGACACCATCCTTTTGGGAAAAGTACAACCTACTTTTATCACATCAATCACTGGATATAGCTCGAATCAATCATATAGAGAAAGATGTAAGCAGCTCAAGCTAGAACCACTAGGGTTCCGTAGAATTAAACATAACCTAATACTGTTTTTAAAATAATATCTTCTGATAATATAGATATATATTCGTCTATTCGCTTCCGACAAGGTTCAAGATAGAATTTAAGAAATCAAGATAACCTAGTGGAATTACCTAGATCCTGTACGAAAGTAAGAAGTAACTTCTACCTAAATGAATACGCTAAACTCTGGAATATTCTCCCGAAAAACATAAGAATTTGTACCTCACTATGTGATTTTAAATCACATCTGAATTCATTTCTCACAGTTGAAAAATTGATGAAACTTCTCAACCAAGATGTCTCATTAGATGGACTATACAATCATGGCATCGCTGGATATTAACAGTGATATCAGTTTTTGAACTTTCATAATGAACAGTCACTCGGTCCTTTAGTATTTATTTTCCAGATTACCTCTTTACGTCCATGTGAAGAATTCCGGCTCACAAACGAGGCAACACTGCGACGCCGAATCTTCTACGAATACCCACAAAAATACACTCTTCATTCACAACATATATTCGACAATAATAATGTGTTCCAACTGAACATTTTCGAAGATTCTGACTCATCGAGATTCCTCACATCTTCGATGTTCCGCTCCATCGTTCCTTAATATTCTTCGTGTCATTTTCCCCCTCACCCGATTTTCTTTTCATACAATAACTGCTCTATATTGAATTTCTGTAAAACTGATTGATAAGCATTTACCTTCACCATTTTAACGAACGAAAAATTACCAGCACGTATGACCTTGAAAACGTTAATAATTATTGTCCATTTTTATGCTTCATGTATACAAACAATTTTGATGATTATCGATCAAGCTTAGCATGTCTTGGAATTCCAAGAATAAAATATTTATTCATTTATTTATTTGAACCCCAGCTTTTTAATTTGCATATATTCTGATATGGATAATCCATGTCATACAATGCATGTTGATTTGTTTTCATTAGTAAAAAACATTGAAATTATTGATTATGTCAATGTTTAGGTGGAACAAAATCACATATTCTCTTATTAGCAACAGATCAAAATGCTGGGTAAAATGCTTAACAGAGTAGCTTGCACAAAACATAGAAAAATGGATAGTTTATTTCAAAAAACAATTAATTACATTTCGGGTAGGTCCAAATTGTACTGTATATTCATGAGTGATGATCATCATGCTATTTCAAACGGGTGTGTGTACATTAGAAATTCAATTCATCGACTCCAGTATACGAAAGGGGCGTCATCAATTCGGAAATTAGTGTTAGAAGGGCACCCTCTGTCGTATAGACAGTGTACGAACTATCGATTAATCGACCAATCAAGATCGATGGTGAGTTCTAATTGTGATTTTTATTCACTGTGATATTCACACATTTGCTCAATTGTGATACTCTTGGCATTCGGTGAATAAACGAGTTGAGTGACGGTTGCGTTCTCTCCGACCACACGGGGTGGGCCAACAACAGTACAGCACAGACATAACAATTGGGACTGTGTTTTCTTGAATTTTAATAATTAATAATTAAATTATAATGAAAAATAAAAATAACGCTTACAATATACGACTAACAATATAAAGATCGTAATGCCGTATAATTATGAATTATCGGACGTTGTTTTATAATTAAATTGCTCTGCTAATTTTTCGGAGATGAAAATGGATTGATTTGCTTTTCGTAATCAGTCAATGAAGTGCTGAGTCTCATTTTGTTAGACATCAGTAATTTCCATGAACGATAATTTTTAGAAATAAAGAAATCATTTGGTACGCGTTTGTGAAATTTTGGCATAGATATTTTCTATTCAATGTGAATAAATCACATGTGATCAAATGGATACGGATCCTGATAATAATGTCGATACGTTTTTAGTGCAAACAGCATGAAGCATGTCATTGGGCGTGTACGTAATAAACATGAACGTTTTTCATGGTTATGGGCTAAAAGATTATTTGTATGTTTTGGAGCACATGTCATTGTAGAGATTTGTCGTAGCAACTTCGTCCGTCAGTGGCATACAAATGCAACTTGTTCACCATTTTCCATTGTTTCTAGTGTATGCAGATCCTTATCCTACTCTACCTAGCTGATGAGGTTAAACAGCATGACACCAGTCTTGGGGTGTGCACGTGATGAAAATGCATGCAAATGAGATTTATTGTCCATGATCATGAGTTAAATGTCTATCTACATGTGTTTAGGCATATGTGATTGAACAGCTTGGTCGTACACAACTTACATAACAGTGCCACAGAGAAATGCAAACTGTATAACGGATTTTATTCTCAAATGGACTTTTCGCAAAACACTTGACTCGTTAAATCATGGGTTGCTTGCAACTAAACCTAGTATCATGGGCACAGGCGTTCTTTTGAGAAACTTGCATCAGAATTAGCATTATTAATTTTTCGGAAAAAAGAGTTGGTTTCATCGGAGTCCGTTTCTTGAACCACTACTTCTCCTCCTAATTTTAATGGATGATTTGGCATTAACGCGCAATTGTCCCAGCTGTACGTTTATCACAATGCGCTGAAAACGAGCTTTTGCCCGTTCTATCAGCATTATCCTAATGGTTCCCGAATGTTTTATACCACTATGAAAAGCAGAATTCAAACGGTATTTAGAGTTTTGCTTATGATAATAGCCATCTTTTCTCGTGATTATACATGACACTGACTTCACAGCATGTACTTACATCCCATCTAAGCTAAAGCCACTACCATCTTCATTGATTTGTGCTCACAGGGCTTGAAGCAAAAATTCTTCAAAATGAGTTCAAAATTACGGCGTCTATTGTGTTGATTTGCAAGATTCACATAACTGAACATGGTTAAAACCAATCACTAACCTACTCTTCTCAGACAGTTAGCCAATTGGATCTTGACAAGCCTTAATCTTCGCAGCCCCGAGATACTAGTATGATTTTGGGGTGTTCAGGTAGGATTTTATGTTAAACGTTTGCGATGTAAGATCTCTTCTAACTGTCCAAGTGGGGATATCATTGAAACCTTCAAAATCAAGACAAATTCAATGATATCAATCTAAGCAAAATGTAGGCTCTCACCGTCAAATGGTAAGCCGACATACCACGCCCAATATTCACAAGCATTTATTTAGTTAATGGATAGTAAATTACTTGAATAGTCTTTTCAAACTTGTTGTATGTTACAATTCGATTTGAAGTTTCAATACATGACCCGACTCAGTGGTGGGTTTTTCGTTTCATGATTATCATTAAGGAAAAATCAATCTATTTTAAACAATAAAAATTAAAAAATTTGGAACAACAACAACAGAGATTCTTCACGCATCTTCGATGGACCTTATCCGTTGAACATCAGTGTTGCCGAAAACATTCTGGACTTTTCCTCACAATACCTGGGATTCCGTACTGTATCAGATCACGCACCGATTACCAGAAAGCAACTTTAAATACCGTTACATTAATATTTATTGAATGTTACATCCCGCTGAAACAAATGACCTTGAACAAATTGATTTTGCAAATGTACATACTATAATCTGACTGTACAAAGCTTTTGGAAATTATTGATCATGTTTACCATGCCTTGGATTTCCAAGAATAAAATTTATTCCTTTATTTATTTATTCAAATAGTTGGTTTGATATTCATGTTGTCTTTGGGACTTACGAATGCATTTTGCTAACAATTGGTGACAGGAGATTTTCTGTTGCTCTCTTCACCGTACTGGTGAACAGAAATTTGTTTTTATTTTTCCAGCATCATTCATAACGACGTGCTTCATAAATACAATAAGGGTAATCTCTTAGCGTCGCGATCGTCGAGGTATCCTAATCACATTAAAAAAACGCTTTCGAAGTGGTGATTGCTTCTCTGCAGCTTTTTACCGAAAAAAATTCTGGACGCTCAATTGGCTCGTTTGCCACTCACTGTCCTGTGCAACTGAACTTAGGAGATAAAGGCAACTCGGCTTTGACTGCACAGAAAAAAACCGACGCTTAGTATACATTCTTCTGCAGTGTTTATCGGCGTGATTCAGGAAACCGTTTATACAATAACGAGTGCAGCGCACCTCTCTTCAGCTCTGGGAAAGTTAATCAGGAAATGGTCACAGCAGTTCTGTCGCAGCTGGATAAAACTAAGTCGGCTCGCCTGACACTATGAATCCGGCTATTCTTCAACCGCTCGCGAATATAATTAGACTTACAATTAGTAGTCTTTTCGCAGTTCCCTTACTCCATTATTTATAATAACGGATGATTGAAAACGAGCGGTGTTAGTAGGCATATACGAAAAGAGTCTCATTTCAGATGTACGCAACTATATGCCAGTAAGCCTGACTAGTATACTTTGCAAGTGCTTGGAAAAAATCATTCGGCACCAGGTGTGTAAACATTCGGTAATCAATTCCTTACTATCCTATGCCCAGCACGGATTCTAGAGATGAACGTCCTGCTTAGCCAATCTTTTGAGCTTTCTTGATGAAGTGACATTAAGGATCGATGAAGGGTGAATAGTCGGCGTGTGCCACCTTGATTTTCAAAAGGCCTTTGACTGTGTGTACCCTAGTTACGTTCTGCACAAGCTAAGGATTTGTGGCGTCACAGGGGAACTACATCGGTGGTTAGACAGCTCTTTAAATCATCGCACTATGTTATAATTGCAGGGGTGTGCTCGGAGGAACCATTGACACTCAGTGGAGTGCCTGAGTGCTCAGTGCTTGGTCCACTAATTTTTCTTATTTTGTTAACCAACTAGCAGCCTTTTTGAGTTCACGTTGATTCCTGTTTGCTGATGATGTCAAGGTCCTAGGAACCAACAGTAGAGATACGCTTTTCTATCGTTTGGAAAAAATAATCAGAATGGACAAAAACGTGAGACTTGCCACTAAACTTGAGGATGATCTGCGTTCTGACGACTGAATGGAGATGGAACAACTAGAAATCCACAAAAGATCTATCAGAATAACTGCTTCTAACAAAGTGACGGATCCAAGTATTACAATAACAGGTGATTTTAAGTAGGCTACTCAATGTGCCGAAGCAGCAAACAAGGTTCGCAGAGAATGGTCCAGACTGCGCCGAGAGTTGCCATGCCGAAAACCTTCTATCTTCATTCAATTATAGAAACTAGTCTTGCGGCCTTACTTGAAATACTGTGTTTAATCCTGGGCACCGTGCTTAAAAATTATATCGTATGTCTCGAAAGGGTTCAGCGCTTTGCGACTAGGATGGTTGAGGGTCGGACAGGTTAAACCTATGAGATAAGACTCAAGGACCTCGATCAATTCTCACTAAAGAGACGGTGGCTGCAAGAAGACCCTATAGAAGCCATGATGATTCTAAAGGGTCTCACACGTGATAATAATACCGAAATCCCTAAACTGGCCCCTAAAACATTTAAAAGAGGTAATTCAATGAAACTTCTTAAGGGTAGACCCAGACTGCTGGCACATGAGCATTTTGTCAGCAAATTCAATTTCCGGATCAAGCTACCAGATTTTATAGTAAACCTCCTAAATGTGTTAAGCTTTAAAAGGAATTAGACACTAAATAGACAACCGTATTTCTGCACGTTGTCTAATGAAATAAACTTAAAAACAGAAATAGTATTGTTATATTTTCCATCTCACATCAGTCTATGTCTCAGCAACCTCACAGCATCTTAGCCCACATGCAATCTATGACTGTAATGCACTTTGCCTTGACTAGGCTAGTGATTTCATACATCATACATTGTTCACACATATTAATGAATTGTTTCCCAAAGAGATAAGCCCTCACCGTGTTGGTAAGGAGAACCCCTACCCTACTTTTCAGGTCAGTTCAGTTCAGTTCAGTTTGCACAGGACAGTATGTGGCTAACAAGCCAATCGAGCGTCCAGAATTTCTTTCGGTGGAAAGCTGCAGAGAAGCACCCACCACTGCCAAAACGTTTATTCTTTTTGTCTATTTGAAATCTTCGCCGATCGCGAAGCCAAGAGATTATCCGGGTTGAACTTAGGAAGCACCGCGTTATAGCCGATGCTGGAAAAAGAAAAAGCAGTTTCTCTTCACCAGCACGGTGAGAGGTCAGCTGAAGTAGCATTGTGTATAATAAAAATAAAAAACACAGAGAACTCTAGCCCTCACTTTATTTACGGGATAACGCTAAAAGATGAAAAACCTAAGCTTGTATAGCAATTAAGGAGAGTATTCAGGAAACAACTTACCCCAGTTGCGGTCCAACCCCTGCTTAAAACTAGACACGGTACTGCAGGATATAAGTTCTTCTGGAAGAATGTTCCAGAAGTTAACAACCCTAAGGCTGAAAAAGTGTTTCCTGGAGTCTAGCCGACATCGTTTCTTAGCAATTTTAAGTGAGTGGCCCCGGGTGCCCAGCTCGGGGCTTAAGGTAAAGAAGTCGTTTATTTGCACGCCACTCAAACCCTTCAAGATCTTAAAGGTTTCTATTAAGTCACCTCTTAAACGACGGCGCCTAAGGGAGAAAAGATCGAGAGACATTAGGCGCACAGCGTACGGTTTCCTCGCTGACCTTCAATCATGCGAGTTGCGAGGCGCTGTACGCTTTCAAGTCGAAGGATGTCCTTTTTGTAGTGAGGACACCACGCCTGAACACAGTATTCAAGATGCGGCCGAACTAATGCCTTGTACAGTGGCAGGAATACATCGGGTCTTCTGCTCGATAGCACTGATTTCAGCCGAAAAAGTACCTTGCGTGCACGCTGAGCCGCAGCGGCACATTGGTCCTCCCATTTGAAGTCAGCCCTAACCAGTACACCCAAATCCTTAACACACTGTGTGGCGTTAACACTGAGGGAATTCCCCGCCACCTGGACCGAAATCTTATCAACCAGTGTTGACAAGAGTTGGCTCTTATTTAGGTTCAGTGGGAGATCCCACTGGTATGACCAGTTTATGACCCGCTCAAGGTCGTGCATCAAGGTATCTTCATCCGTTGATCCGATGAATTTCACATCATCCGCGAAAATGAAGCATGGGCACTTCAATTCAGAGGACAAGTCATCGATGAAAATCAGGAATAGAAGAGGACCAAGTACCGAACCTTGGGGTACACCACTGATCACGTCGGTTTGATTCGACAGCGTACATCCTACTCTCACTCGGAATGTCCTACCTGTAAGGAAGGCCTTTATCCAAGCAAGTAGACTACCCCGTATGCCTTTGGCTGCAAGCTCAATCTCTAGAAGGCGGTGATTTACGGAATCGAAAGCCTTGCTGAAGTCTAGGTAGAGGGCTTCGACAGGCTTCCCTTCATCCATCCTTTTAGTGGCAGTATTGAGAAAGCTAAGGAGGTTAGTCAGGCAGGATCTACCCTTAAGAAATCCATGCTGAGTTACACTCAACAGAGAATGCCGACAAAGATGCTGACAGATTTTATCACGCAGCAGTTTTTCCATTACTTTCGAGACGGTGCTGGTCAGGCTGACCGGTCTATAGTTACCAACAGTTGACCTGCAACCGCCTTTGTGTATTGGCACGACTATGGCTTCCCTCCACTTACTGGGAACAACTCCTAGTTGCAGGCATGAATTAAAGAGCTGGCAAAACGGTTCGGCAAGCACTGAGGCAAGATTTTTAAGCATAATTGAGTAGATGCCGTCCGGTCCCTCAGATTTGTTGACCCGAACATGGATAAGTGCGTCAAACACCTCAGCCTCATTGAAGGACAACTCATCTAATACATGGACACCAGGTGTCAGGTTAAGCAGACCTGACGGTGCGTTTGAAGAATTATCCCGTCGTTGAACGCTACTGAAAAACCCTGAGAAGGCAGTCGCCTTAGACAGGTCGGTATCGGCAACTTTTCCGTCCTCCAGTTTCAAATCCCCTATGTTTTCCCTAGTTTTTCCTTTTGACTGTGCGTAGCTATAAAACCTTTTCGGGTTGGATTTAGCATCCCTAGCTAGAGATAACTCAAAATGCTGTTTGAGCACACGTTGTAATTTAACACAGGCATTCCGAGCGGTTTTGTAGCGGGCCCAAGAACCAGAAGTAAGGGATAGCTTATATTGCCGCCATAGACGATCCCGTTTACGGGTAGACCTACGGACTCGAGGAGACCACCAGGGTGGCCTTCGATGCCTTCTCACACACTGCAGCGGAGCGTGCTTTGTCTTGTAACTCGTTTAGATACTTAGAAATTCTATCCCAGTTTTCATTTACATTTGAATCGCTAGATAACTGAAGGGAAGATTTTGAAGTCTGCAAGAGTAAACCCCAGTCTACACGCCTAAAATTGCGTCTAGGACGAGAGAAAGGTTTGCGAAAACGCAATATCGCTTCGAAGCTTATCATTACGTGATCACTTTTGCCGAGCGGCGGTAGGTACTTTAAATGACTAATGGCTTCTAGCTGGGACGACAATACCAAGTCAAGAGTGGATGGAGTGCATCCATGGCGAAACCTTGTAGGATCATTGACATGCTGGTGCAGCGCATGATTATGGAGCCATTCGAGAAAGGTGTCAGATTGCTGGGTGACTAGACCAGTGGGGACAGGCCAATCTATGTCTGGGAGGTTGAAATCACCCAAGATAAGTACACTGTGAGCTGAGTGAAACAAACCGTCGAGTGTCTCAATAAGCTGTGTAAACTCCTGTATGGATGCACTGGGAGTGACGTAGACACAAGCAATTGCGAGCGATGACTTGTAGCAAGTCAGGATACTCGTAACAACTTGGACGTTTTCAATGGCTAGAGATATCCCTGTACCCATGTTGTGCAAACCATACTCCAAGAGCAGTGCAACGCCACCGCCTCTCCTATCGCCCGGCCTATCGCATCTTATGACGAGATACTGTTCACTGATGTTTACCGGCACCTCATCAATCGCAGACAGCCAGGTCTCAGAAAGCGCAATAACCCTTGGGTGTAACTGAGCCACGCAGAGAGAAAGTTCAGCCCACTTATTCCTGATGCTGCATACATTTGCATACAATACTTGGGCACTGGTTATTCGTGCTTCTGAAACTAGTCCTGTTTGGCCCTCGGTCGAAGCACCCGAGGGAGCTGCACGTTTTTTGGCGTGCTACTTAGAGCAGGAGCATCAGTTTCGGCAGCCTCTTGCGTTAACGTAACGGACCGTTGCCTGACAATTGAGACCGCATCCATAGAAGAGAAGCAACTACTGGAGTCATCGTCTCGGGTGCCATCGTCAATTGCGCTAAGACAATCAACGTCATCTGGGCCGGACAACAAGACTAGTGGCAAAGTGCTGTTCGGTATGCCCGTCTGTGACTGAATAGCGTTTTGCGCTGCATCCGGGTTAAGAATGACCGATGTTCTCATTGCTAAGTTTCTCCTATTGGAATCAGAATCATTTTGCCGAATCCGGGACGGAGGGTTGTCGGGCTTCACCTGAAGTTTATCTAGCGTTGAGTTTGCGATATACTCAGCCCTAGCCAGGAATGCATCCCGATCCGCCTGATAATTAAATTTAAGCAGGATTGGTCGAGGGCAGTTACCCACCCTCCATCTTCCTACTCGGTGGATTCGCACTGTGGAAGTAAAAGGCTTCATATCCACCATTCGGAGAAAATCGTTTATACACCCACGATCAAGATCTCTGCGAGACTTAGATTCCTTCATAAATGGTTCCGCTCGGTTAAAAACTAGTACATTTCTAGTTCTAGATTTCGGAGCTGAGGAATTGTTGTGCAGTGTTTCGATTTGCTGACGCAAACCATTTAATTCCTGAATAATTTGCTCCAGCATAGGCGAACCGGCATCAATTGAATGTTGCCGTTTTTGTGTACTAACCTTTCTGGCCTTAATACGCTTCTTGGAGGTGCCAGCTACATTGGCCACCTTGAGAGTGGCAGCTTGCCTGGGTGGACGGGTTACATGGCTAACCTGTTCGACTTTCTCCTCGGCTGCAGATATCGAGAAACAAAAACGTGGGAAACGTACGAACTGTATACTCAATATTAAAGTGCCGGGTGCTTAACCGCATACCGTCGAAGGAAATCTGGGTGCGTGATTGGCTTTTAGTCACCTTCAGTCCTGTGCAACTTGAACTTGAACTGAAGGTTAAACGCGGTGTTTTTGAATTATTTTGTAAGATTATTTGCTCATCACTCTGCCGGCGCATACTATTAAAAATGGTAGTTGCGTTAGCTCAGTGGTGATGGGGGCAAGTGCAGTGAAGGCAGTGCCAAGTATAATTACCAGCGATGGATCTTTTATCGAGAAATTTTCTCACCATATTTCCGAAAACGGTAAACAGATAATTCGTAATTGTAACAGCGTTGATCAAGGTAAGATGTCTCCCAAATCACATTAGATTCCACAGATCCATTATGTGCTGATCTCAGTCAGCTTGACTTCACTATGAACACTCACCTGGAACAAAGTTTATCATTGCCTAAAAATATTATGGTCGTCCTCTATGATTTTGCAGAGTCAATGAAATCACAGATATCCATCAAACGAGGTGCGTTTTATTTTGACTGGTCATTTCTAACCACATCACTTTTCACTTTATCCCAGTGAATTTTTGATTTTAAAGAATATTCATTGCATGGTTACTGGATTCATGTATTTTTTTAAAATTTTACCTCCACATAATTTTCAGAACTGTATTGTAATGTCAATCGAGTATAATCAGAAGATTAATGGCTTAGGTATTTTGTGGTTATTAACATGCAGTAACTAGTCATGCTAAAACGATTAGTAGCGCTGTAAAAGTAGATGTTGACCTCTTTCGGTCGATGTCGACCATGTATGTACATCACAAGCACGATGTTTTCATGCTCCCAGGCTTTAGAATGGCTAAGTAGTCTGATTTCGAAGTAAAAATGTTTCCAGCAGCGCTCACGGCGATAGGCAATACTCAGTCGATCGGCGTCAGTTGTCAATAGTCAATAGTATATTATGGTACAAAAAGCTATGAGCTTAAAATATAACCATAGGATAGTCAGTACAGAATTCGGGTGGAGTTCAGCGGGTTCGGTGTCAATTGCCAAAGTTCCGTAAATGGTGGGGTTATGTATCATAACAGTCAACACAGTGGGAGATGAATCGGCGAGGTTCCGTAAATGTATCTGGAAAGGAAGAGGAAAATGGATGCAGTATCGGAAAGAAGAAAAAGCGAAAATCCAATAAACTTGTACAGAAAAATAGAGATGAGCGTCAAGTCGCTTTTTAAAAATGGAGAGCGATGGGGAGGTTACGACAAAACTGGTAGATCATTCCAAAAACAAGGGGTACGGACAGAAAAGAAACATTTACGGCAGTTCAACCTACTGGGCTTGTGGGCTAGATTGAAAACATGTCCCCGGTTTCCGGAAATGGGTGTCATCAAAAGCAGTCCATGGCACGGATGTTTGTTCTCCTTAAGTATCTGGAAAACCAATATCAGATCCCCTCGGATGCAACGGTAACTGATCGGGAACACGTTGAGTTGCTGAAATCGGCCTTCATAGTTCAGTAAACTGAATCCTTTGACGATCTTTGTGAACCTCTACTGAGCCTGCTCTAGAACGTGATGTTCAAGCTTTAGCCATGGAGACCAAACGGATACCGCATATTCCAGGTGGGGTATGATGTACGCGTGTAGGAGCGAGGAAAAGAGGCGGCGGTCAAAAGACCCGAAGACCCTTTTGAGGAGCCCTACGTTGCGATTGGCGACTGATGATGCGAGGGAACATTGGGCTGAGCACCCAAGATCACTTTGAACCAATACGCCGAGGTCTTTTTCTAGCATACTCACCGAAAGTTCGGTGTCCCCTAGCTTGTAACTAGGTTTACCAGAGTGACGGAATGCGGAGAGATCGGCATTTTCGTGGGTTGAAAGGGAGCTGGTTCGACGTTGCCCAGTTCATCATAATCATTCGAGGAAGAGAGAATGCGCCATAGCTTGATATCATCTGCGAACATCAGAAACGGTGAGTTCACACATGCTCCAATGTCGTTGATGAACATCAAGAACAGACGCGGACCGAGTACAGAGCCCTGGGGTAATCCGCATTGTATTGAAAAACAATCGGAGAGCGATTGTCTGACGCGAACGCGGAGTGTCCTGGAGCGGAGGGATTCGGCTAACCAAGACAAGAGTGGGTTACCAATTCCAAGTAGGCCAAGCAGTAAAATAGAATGGTTAACACGGTCAAAGGCTTTGGAGAAATCCAGTTATATAACACCGACACCATAGCCTGCATCGACAGCCTTGGCCCAGCTGTCCAGCGCCAGAAGCAAGTTTGTTGTACAGGAGTGTCCGCGGCAAAACCCATGTTGTTCGACAGCGACAGCATTCGTGTTCTCCATAAAAGCCATCAAATCATCGGATACAATAGATTTCATTACTTTGAAAAGCACAGGGAGCAGAGTGACTGGGCGGTAATTCACAGGATCACTGCGTTTTCCACCTTTATAGATCGGGGTAATGATCCCCTGTTTCCAATCTTCGGGAACATGGGAGGTATCGAACAGACGTTGGAAGTACATGGAAAGTGGTTCACAAAGTTTCACAGCAACCGCACGCAATGCTTTCGGTGTAATCCGGTCTACTCCAGGTGATGAATTTTCACGGTGCTGCATGATCCTTTTATATACACGTTCAGCGGTGAACAGAATAGTAGAGTCTAGGTGGGGGTGGGATGATATTCAACGAAGATGGTTGGCAATTCTGGAATACCGGCATGTAGTGATCATTCATGGTATTTGCGGCTTCCATAGAAGTCGATGTAGAGTCGCCTTCAATTTTCAGTGGGGGGATACCAGTTTTCACTTTTCTTTTGTCATTTATATGACGGTATAGCAGTTTTCGGTTGTTCAGAAACCGTGCAGTCAACTTGTTATGGTAATCCAGCTTATCTTGACGCACTAGAGACGTACAGTGGTTGCGTAATTGTCGCACACACTCTTCCGATCGGAACATACTCCACGCAGCGTTTCAGCGTTTCTTGTGTGGTCAAGAGCAAGTTTTTTCCAAATAGTCAATAGTTTTATCGTGGTAATAAAAGCTGCAGTCTCTGACTGTGCGGCACTTTGCATGGATCAAGCTTGTGCTTTCATACAGATAATAAAAGCTAATAGCTTGTAAGAAACCACTGGGTCGTGTGTACAGAAGGTCGCACTAGGCGCGCTAAAAAGCATGCATGATGAGATCAAAAGGGAGGCAAATAGGCCTTATTGCGGGCCATGTTCGCATATAACATGCACCTTGATTGGATATTTGTGGCTTTTTATAGCGATAATTGTCCGCCCAAGACACATTCCCAACACATCCTCCAGTGCATAAAGGTCCTTGTCAAGAGCTTTCATATCCATTTTGCAAATGTCTTTGTACATATAACCCAGCCAGCTTCGGCAGCGCTGCAGTAGTATGGTGAACCTTTCTCTGCAGAACAGCTTTCGAAAGCACTTCCGCATTCGTTTCTTTGTCATTCCACGATATGTTGGTGTCATGGAGTGCTGCACAGTCATACATCGCATGTTACCTTCAACAATATTAAATTACTAAATAATATATAGTCATTATGAGTGTTGCATGTAAGAAGTCACAAGTTTGGAGGCAGGCAAGCTGCCACACTCATTGGCTGCAGTTGGGTTGATCTAGAGGTGATTTTACACGCGCAGACCAGATGTACGACGCAAACGCACATCCGTTCATAGAGCGAAGCTACAAGTATTACCGATTTGGCAACAACTTCGCAAACAATTACAGTGGTATCGTTCATATTTTTTGCTGTAGTTAGCTGGCACACATTTGTTTACGTTTCAGTAATCAGACATACCACAGTTAAAGGTGTAAAACATCGATTTTAAAGAAAACAAGATAATTTGGGTAGCTGAGCTGATAACACATTCATGCTGGTCTTTTTAAGTTTATCGGGTTACCCGTCCGACAATTTTACGTTATTCATCCATTCTTAAACGCCAAAAATTTCGTAAAATTTCATGGATATTTATGGCTATGTACTGCATTGGTGATCCTAATACTCATGTTTAATGTGCGGTATGTATGTATGTATGTATGAAAGCACAAGCCTGATCCAGACAAAGTGCCGTACAGTCAGAGACTGCACGTGCGGTTATGTAATTCGAGTCAAAATACATAGGTTTCTTATCCGTAAGATCAAGATCCGCTACTCTGAGGAACCTTACCAAAATTCTTATAGGGATATTTGCATTGTATATCCGATGGTGCGAACTAACGCCAACGATGATGCAGATACAAGGATTGTCAAAGACCTACAGTCATCCTATTTCTAATTTTTCCATTGTCCTTTTTTGACATCCGTATAGCATTGCCGCGCTGACACGACCCATCGCGCTGAGACTGGACCTTAACGTGGTGCGATGATTTGTGCACCTCTATGACCCATTGAGCTATGCTGGGTGGTGCTCTCCGAGCACCTCCAGAGTCACTCATACCGATAAGGAGGTAGAGGTCAGACGAACATGGTCTCAACCTAACCCGCTGCCAAAGACTTTGGTCGAGAACCCCATTTGTTCTCCTGTCTAAGAATGGGCGACCTGGCAGCATCCCAGCACGCATATAAATGACTATAACTTCGAAACCCAACTCCATAGTGCACCAGCCGTCGCACACGATAAACAGTGTCGCCTTACCTGCTGCATACAGCAGGGCGGGTAAGCGAAAACAAGAACTGCTGGCACTACTCTTCAAACTGTTTCTGACCATTCCCCTCCCCCATCTACTCCTAACAACTCCTCTATCAATCCCAGCCTCAGAAAAACCGTGCTAAACATTTTGGATCATTCTCTGTTCGCGAATTTACAGATCACTTTCTGAAACCACGGTCCTCTGCTCTTATCGGAGCCATGAATGTCAGAAGTCTCAGACAAATAGGCCAGCAAGCTGAATTTGCTCATACCTTAGATAGTCTATCTATTGATGTTTGCTGTTTATCGGAAACGCGCCGATATGACCTATCTATAGTTACTAAACTTACTTCCCCAAACCTTTCAACTCGCTACTTTTTGCGCTGCTCCGGTTATTATGTAGCTGCCATTTCAGAACTGGCGGGTGTTGGTATAGTGCTGAATTCGCGTACCGAATCCTGTCTAATCAATTGGATTCCTTGCAATAGTAGGATGTGCGCCGTTCGACTATCCACTAATATTTGACCAAACTCAAAATATTTTAATCAGATATGCTTGTTTATTGTAGCAACTTACACCGACTAACACCAATTCTGACGACGAGAAGATCTTCTTTTTTTTCGACGTGCAAAGTGCTGCGACATTGTTGTCTTAGCGGGAGATATAAATGCCAGACTGGGTCGCTTAGATACATCTGAATCACAATTAGGTGGCGTGTTTGGTCTTGAAGGCCAACGCACAGATAATGGTGAACGGTTTATACAATTCTGTGCACAAACTCGATTATTCATTAGCAGCACTTCCTTTCGCCATAAAAGTTGTCAATACGCCACATGGCGCTCGCTGGATGGAAGCCAACCTTCGGTCCGAATCGACCATATCGCCATAAGTGCTCGCTGGAGAAGTTGCATTGAGGACTGCTGCTCCTTTTGGAATACCTGCATAGATTCAGATCAAGCTCGTGTACGTTGTAGGCTCTCGTTGAAGTTTTCCTGTACGAATCCTTCGAATGGGAAACGCATTGCGGTCGAAAAATTCTCACAGCCTGCAGTTCAATAAATTGTTAGGAGCACCTTACGTAATTCACTCCAGTTGCTCTGTGTACAACTGCCGATGAAAGGTGGAACAAAATAGCAGGGATTATGCAAGCTGCCGCAATATCAGCCTGTGAGACTATACAATCAACCCAAAAGTCCCACTGGATTTCACAGCGGTCTATAGAAGTTCTTCACCAGCGACGCCAAATACGTCATGGTCCTGGACACAACACACAGCGTAGACGCGTGAGGGATGAACTTACACGGAGCTTAAGACTATACAGAGAAAAGTGGTGGCTAAATAAAATCGAACAAATGGAAATAGCAAATAATGCGGGTAATGTGCGAAAACTCTTCCAATTTATTCGATCGACGGGGCCTACGAAAAAAGGAGTGAATGAGACTGTCGCTGAGATATACGGTACTCTTATCACTAATAAGAATCGTCGCCTCTCACGTTGGGCCGAATATTTTGAAGAACAATTCAACTGGTCGTCTGCAACAAAATCTTTCCCTCATTTGAAGCAGTGTGATCATTGGTCTGTTAGCGTAGACCCTCTTATTATTTAGAAATTAAAGCATGTATCGAATACATGAAACGATGCAAAGCTGCTGGCCCCGATGACATACCGCCTGTTTTATTCAAAGAAGGTGGCCAAATCCTAATCAGCACATTAGGCGATCTCACCCGTGAATTTTGGTTATTAGAATCCGTTCCTCAAAGTTGAGGAGAATCGGTTATCATACCTATATTTAAAAAAGGTGTGCGAAGCTCATGCTCTAATCACAGTGGGATACGTCTCACTTCCGTAACTACGAGATTATTAGCGTCCATATGCCTTCGAAGATTAACATCGCAATGGGAATCAAAGATGCGAGAGCAGCAAGCTGGCTTCTGGCCTGGCAGGTCTTAGAACTGCGGTCCACTTATCGACAGCCGACAATAGCCATCTTTTTAGACTTCAAAGGTGAATTTTATTCAGTCTATCGATATGTCCTGTTTAACGCCATGTCGTGCAAAGGCGTTTCGCAAAAGTATGTTAACATACTACGTGCACTTTATGCTCGTGCATCCGGGTGCGTTAGGGTTTACAACGAACCCAAATTCCTCACCACAAGTGGCGTCCAACATAGATGTCCGATTTCTCCGTTTTTGTTCAAATTTTAATTGATGCCATCATGGAATTATTCATCGAAAGAGCCCCAGCTTTCGGAGTTCACATAATGCCAGGCGGCAAGCTTCTCGACTCGGACTATGCTGATGATATAGTTCTGCTCTTCGACTCGTACACAAATTTACTGGCGATACTGAACACGCTAGCTAGCATTGTGCCGCATTTGGAATGCGTTTTGCACCCTCTAAGTGGAGTGTCATTCTACAGGACATTGACTTATCAAACAGCACTTTATTACTTGACAATCGGGCGCTTGAAATTGTAGACCGTTTTATGTATCTCGGTAGTTGTATCAATAATTCTGCATCGTTAGATGAAGAGGTCTCAGCACGCATTTCTAAAGCGACCGTAGCGTTCGCAACCTAGGTCACCTCTGTCGTTAGAACGGACTGTCTGTTACTCAAGGGTAGTCTATAAAGCGACAGTTCGGGCTGTGTTACTGTATGAGTGCGAAACTTGGACCATATGTAAAGAGCACATTCAGCGTCTCCAAGTATTTGACAACCGATATCTTCAAACATTCTAGGAGTTAGCTGTTTCAATCACATACGCACCGATGCTCTCCGAAATAAGTTGTTCGGTAGTAATGTTCATATAGAGAAGCAAATCAACCTGCCGAGGTTACGCTGGTTGGGTTACGTTTTACAGATGCCGGACCACCGACTTCGTGCACGGATGTGCAATCATGCGGTACTTTTGTGCTGTGTGGCTAACACCGCGCTAAATTGATTGGCCACCGGTAGTGAGCTGAATGCTGAAATACGCTGGAGTCTCACTACAATTTTTATTTTCTATCTCATATCTGTCTAGGCCTAGCAACCTGATAGGCAGTCCTTGACTGTGCGGCACTGCCTGGAACCAGGCTAGTGCTTTCTTTCATACATACATACATACACCACCGACTTCCGAAACGGATTCTTTTTGCGACTCAACATCGCGATTGGCGTAAATCTCATGGTGGCCAAACCGTCACGTGGTATAGGCAGTTAAAAACTTACTAGTAACCTTTCCAAAGTCGGTGCAGCAGGCTGGTGTCCCCGCGATCAGATATCGCAATGGCTAGTTACGCTTCAGGATATGTTCCGAAACCGTTTTCAATAGCGGTCTTGCACTAAGCATCTTCTTGGAGTGTTTGCTTAACCTTGTATGTTGTCGAGCGAAGTGACGAGAAAATCTTTTTATGAAGCATGACAGTGAAAGCCGCAAGGAAGCTGCCATGCTGATGTCGCTCTACTCGTTCACGAAACTTGTTTGAATGCATGTTCCATTCGAGGCGTAGGCACCTCATCCCAGTTTGTTTGTGCTTACTCTTCTATAGAATCCGTAACTATTTAAGTCCCACTCTTCCCCATCTTATAGGATTTTACTTGTTCATGGTCGTGTGGCACTTAAGCAATTGGTACATGCTACCGGTGTAATGCTGTTTGTGATTATGATGATGACTACCGCGCCAGCTATATTATGCTACCGTTGCTTTAGAAAAGTGAGCTAAAATCTCCAAGTATAAGAATGCATTACTAGTACTGCACCTAATCAAACTGTCCACACTTGTGAGTTGCTCGTTGTTGAGGCCCTGCTCGGTTTTTGACGGATCTATATTCTCTAACAGAACTTTGCCTTTTGAAGCTGTAATGTGCACTCAAAATGATTGGAGGATACTACATAGTAGGCCCAAATTAGCATAAGTATCCGACTAAAATTAAGCAAGAGAAGTGCGTCATGAACATCACCTAGATCCCAGCCTATCTGAATTCCCCGTGTCGGTATGCCTGCATTGTATGCGTGCATTTTTAGCGTCAATTACAAAAGTGAACTTGCTTCCATGGTCAACATCGACTAAAGTTGGCCAACAAGAAAATTAAACAAAAATAACGAAATTAGACAGACGACTGTACACTAACCTGCTCAAAGCTATCGGAATAAAGTACTCGAAGTATGTTCACGTACTTTTGCGGGACACCTCTGTGCAATAAAGTAACAAATAATTCATTCCTATCAACCTATTTGCGCAGTTATGAAGTCATCGTGCAGTATGGTCTCTGACGCGCAGCAAACATCAATAGACAACTATTCTAGGCAGTGTGCAAGAGTAGCTTGCTTGCCTGAATGACGCAGCGTTCGCATATTACTGGCACCTATGTATGCAGACGCAGGCTTTTATAAAATGGGATTTGTTTTTAGGATATGCTAAGCTTCGAAAAGCTTCAGGTTAGTTGCTTACCGGATGCCGATAATGGGATAAAAATGAGTAGAGAAATAGACTAGAAAAAGATTAAAGTATAGACATGTACACATCGACCGATAGTCATCAAACAATTGTTTCTGATAGAACGTATCGCGAAAACACGCTGGTGTCTCACTGCTAATTCTATTTTCCTTTACCATATCTATCTAGGCCTGGGCAACCTGACAGTATCTTAGTCCACGTGCAGTCTTCGACTGCGCGGCACTTTGCCTGGATCAGGCTTGTGATTTCATACATACATACTTGTCTGATACAATCTCGACGATTTATGGAAGCCATTCAGTCATCAACCCTTGAAATTGCTGAGCATAGACGCTCACGCTGCTTACACTTCAACAAAAATGTCAATAAATTGGCGTGAGTGGGTGGTATGGTATGAAAGCACAAGTCTGATCCAGGCAAAGTGCCGTACAGCCAGAGACTACACGTTTGCTGCGATACTGTCAGGTTGCCCAGGCCTAGACTGATATGAAGGGGGAAAAGAAATGATAGTGAAACTCCAGCGTGTTTCAACATGAAGCCCACTACCGTTGGCAAATTAATTTAGCACGATTTTAGCCGCACAGCACAAAAATGCTGCACGATTGCACATCCGTGAATGGGTGGAGCAGACTACCACTATATTTTGCCGTTTTCCATCGTCGTGCTAATTGGAAAGTCACGTTCAAGCCCCACTTTATCGATACTGATTTAAAATTTAGCGTTAGTCAACAAACATATGATTATGTAAGATGTTAGCATGACTATCCCAGAAAACCTAAAGCCCACACGAAAATCCATAAAAGTATAGGTCATTATTGAATTCCCATCGATTTTCGAAATTTCCAAACGTAAAAGAAAGCTTTTATGCAGCCACTGACGTTCTAATATCGAATATTCACCCAGAATCCCCGACAAATCTGCAAGATCGTTGTCCATTACTCCTTTATCTGTTGCCATTCGGGCAATTGCGATTATTTGAGACCTATTATCTACCTTAAACTCCATTCAGCTGAACCAATTAACTTACCGGTAGTTTTCAATGTCACACTTACGGAGTCTAAAAGTCGATGCTGCTGTCAATCAATGTAGCATCGTGTTAATGAATCCAGGTCGAGGTATTACACAGTTGCATCTCGATAAACTCACATGCACACCATTCATTGATTGAGAATTCGGCTTTGGCCTTGTGCTTTTGTCACTTTTTTGACATAATCATCATCATGGAGCACATGTCTGGAGCCAGACAAGGTACAATGCAACACGTTGCAGGAAAAACAAATAAGCGAGCGTGTCGAAAAAGAAAAGCGGGCAAGTGGAATATGCAGAACCAAATGCAAAAAAGCAGTTTGTTTTTGTAGTTTCACTGCAAACGATTTTGTGGTTTGTTTGTTTATCTTTTTTATCAAAAAATTATGCAATAATGTCGAATAAAAATTATGACACAAACATTACAACGGGTGTCAAAAACTGAGAGCCGACGCACATGTTCCACTCGGATAGACCAGGTTTTGCAGCCATAAAGTAGTGTAACACACGACTGCGTTGTACACTCGGCCTTAAGTATGGAATGAACCATCACGTCGACGCCACAAAAGGCAAAGTTTAGCAAACGCGTTCACTTTGTCAGATATCGTCCTCGACACAACCGCCAGCAGTGATACAACTGCCGAGGCAAACTAATCCGTCAACCAGTTTTTAATCACTCCCCATTGAACGATTATTTGCACACGGCCATTGGATGTGCAACTCTTTTTTACTGATTAGGCTTTGTGAATATCAACTTCGATATTAACATCACTACCCAAGCGACCACCGTCGTCAACAGAAAGAAATCAATGCGTTTAATCAATGTATTGTTTTGCTCGCCTTCCAACTCACACTCCACAACCGGTTTCTTGCGATTTATCATTTTCAAATCGAGATGGTTAAATTATTTTTTTCGGAGCCTTAAGTTTGTTAACTTTTATTTTACAGGGGAATTCGTTCGTCTTCTTGCCTATAGTCCCGCTGGCGACTGGTCTGAAGTCGAAACATGTGATAGCTTACGCATCATCAATACCGGATCGCTTGCAGATGCCGAGGCCTCTAATCTTTCTTCAAAATTTGTTTCCGAAAATGGATACAGACGCGGTTGGGTACCCACAAGCTATCTTTCTCCCGCGAATGCAGGAAATTCGTACAATCCTTTTCCGTCCCAACCCAATATTACGTCAGACACTATACAAGTACCCCAGTCTGTTAGACCAAGTGGAAATGTATCGTCTGTTAATATTGTTCATCAGCACACAAACATCCCGATCTGTGCTCCTCAAATAACTATCGAATCTACCAATACCCACATGAATATCGTCAATGCGTCGTTGGTGAATATGCATGGCCAACCTCTTTCCATGTATCCATGGTATCACGGTGCGGTTTCTCGACAAGCCGGCGAACAGCTGTTACGTTTAGGTGTTACTGGTTCGTTTTTAGTTCGCGCTTCCGAATCGTCTCCTGGTCAGCTTTCCGTTACTGTTAGACATCTCGGTCGCGTGTACCATTATCGGATTAATCAAGATGCTCAAGGATGTGTAAGTCTGTCGCATGTTCATATCCAAACTGGAGCCAATTACTTCCTAATATTTTCATCTGTTTTCAAATGGTTGACTAAACTGCTATATTCCACTCATATTTGGTCCTGTTTTTGTTGCAGTTATCATTTGGCACCTCCTACTGATACACTGCTTTTTGATGATGTTGATAATGCAATTTCTTAAGCTTCACTGTTATTTTTCTTCAAAAGTAGTACATCATCGAACGCGCTGAAACTTGACCACAAGTATCTTTTGCGTTTTGCGTATACTCAATTGATTTAATTTGCACCGACAACCGTGAAATGTCCAACCAATCTCGTGATATAATCTAAGGCTTATTGACCCTGTTTAAAGGCAACCATTTTCACTGAACAGTTGTGTTTACACTTGTGTATATTCGTGCCACAACATGCATTCCTTCAAATTCTCATCAAGTCAAATAACTAGAATTCGGATCAAATATGCTCATTTGCATGCATTTCCGTCACACACACACACACACCATGACCGGTTTCGTGCTGTTTGCAGTCATCAGGTAGGGACAGTAGGACCTCGATCTGTATGCGCATGAATTAGTGGAAGAATGGTAAACAAGTTTCGTTTGTATGCCACTGTTGTATAAGTTTGCTACTACCAAGATTTTCACTCACTATTGCCCAAACACATGTAGATAGTGTTTATACCCATTGTCATGAAAAAAGTCTCATTTACATGCATTTCCATCACACACCCCACGACCGGTTTCGTGCTGTTTGCACTCATCAGGTACGGACAGTAGGATCCGGATCCGTATGCGCTTGAAACAGTGGAAGAATGGTAAACAAGTTGCGCTTGTATGCCACTGTTGGGTAAGGTTGGTATGTATGTATGAAATCGCAAGCCTGATCCAGGCAAAGTGCCGCACAGTCAGAGACTGAACGTGGGCTAAGATACTGTCCGTTTGCTCAGGCCTAGACAGATAAGTGGAAGGAAAATAGAAATAGCAGTGAGACTCCAGCGTGCTTAGCGCGGAAGTGCTGCACGATTGCACATCAGTCACTTATGCCCAAACACATCTAGATAGGGTTTATATCCACGATCATGAACAAAAATGCTCATTTGCATGCATTCCCATCACATATACACACCCCGCGACGATTTTCGTGAATTGAACGTTAAAAGCCCACAACTCGAAAAGTGACCACGAATGTATCTGCACAAAAAGAGACGAAAACGGCTGCCATCCAACAATGTCTTAAAAGCTTTACTTGTTTACTGTTCCTCTACTGTTTCAAGGCTTGCGGATTTTGATCATGCTGTTATTATCTGATGATTGCAGACAGCACGAAACCGGCCGTGGGGTGTGCCATGCAAATGAGGATTTTTGTTCGATTACCATTTAAGTTTTATGTTTAACATTAAATTTAATCGTTGTGTATACTTCTGTCTACTGTCCAGACTATTACACAGTCATTTTACATTCTCGCAGTACTTCATCACAAACATACATCGATTCCCATCGGTTGTGCAGTTAGTCGAGCATCATTCTAAATCTGCGGATGGTCTGGTTTGCCCCCTTTTGTATCCTGTCCCAAAGCAACAAATGTCCGTTAACCATCTACAGCCGCCGTACTCATGTGTTTCAGCGCCGTCAAAGACGAGTTTTGATCCTCAGATATCCTCAGGTTCCCATCCTGTCATTGATTCATGCTTCAACCGAGAACCCACTAACTCGATGCCAACCAATGCCGACGTTCTCGGTTGGTCCACACCACATTCCGTGATAGATGCCGCGCATTCAGCCACGTCTAGTGTGGGTGATCAATCTTCCTTTGCGCTAGATGGATGGGAGGTCGATCGGAACGAGATTATCATGTGCCAAAAATTAGGTAAATTGTCATCTCTTTTTATCGGATCTCACGCATGGTGTTTTAATGGGCATTGCCCCATCTAAATCTACTGTTTTATGTTTGTAGGTTGCTTTGTGTTGTTTCAGTTTAATCCATTCGTTTTCTTTGACGGTATGCCGTTTGCTGCTTAATCATTCGGCAAGCTTATTTTCTTCCTCTGTCTGATTATCATTGAATTATTATCAATATTATTAGAGTTGAAAATGACACTCTACAGTGTTGAATCATTGGGT
>JACCGJ010008750.1:0-10435 GCA_013407085.1 Atriophallophorus winterbourni | reverse complement strand
TAATCATACCCATTTTCAAAAAATGTGTGCGTACTTCATGCTCTAACCACATGGGAATAAATCTTACATCCGTCATTACCCGGCTTCTTGCTTCAGTTTGTCTTCAGCGCCTCACATTACACTAGGAATCACAGATTCATGAACAGCAAGCAGGATTTCGTCCCGGCAAAGGATGTCGATCACATATTCACTCTTCGACAAACACTAGAACATTGCCATGCTTATAGACGGCCCACTGTAGCAATCGTTCGTGATTTTAGGGGTGGTTTTAATTCGGTCGACAGGAATGCATTATTTAATACCTTATTACTCAAAGGTGTCCCGCAAAAGTAGGTTATCGTATTTCGGGCGCTTTTTCCTATAGTTCTGGGCGCGTTAAGGTGTCCAATAGCCTGCCAACCAACTTTCCTACGATCAGTGGTGTCCGACAAGAGTGTCTAATTTCTAAATTTTTGTTTAATTTTGTAATTGACGCAATAATTGATGCATATAATTCAATTCAATTCAATTTAATGGTCTAAAAAGCACATAGCTTTACAAAAACCACAGAATAATATGCGAATTACAAATAACATAGGTAGTAAAACGGGGTTTGTTTGCCTACTGATTAGTTCAGGAATCACGTAAAAATACATAGAGCAGAAATTGTTTTCAACCGGTTTGATAGGGTAAATATGTATAGTTTACTTGGATGCATTGGTTCAAAGCCTCATGATGCAGAATATATTGTTTCAATGTTTGGATTGGTCGACATGAAGTTGTCCAATTTCGATTTGAATATATCCGAGTTGGGTGAATGTGCAACGTTACGGGGTAGGGAGTTCCAAGTAAAACATACACGTACAGAATAAAAATACCTTCGACAGTTCAGCCTCGAGTCGGGAATAAGTACTGTATAGTTATGACTCCGGCTTGTTCGTGGTGGTAGTCGTGTGAATAGTTGATTCAGGGGATGGTTGTGGGTATGCAGTATATTGAACATAAGAATCAAGTCGCCTCTAAGACGGCGGTAGCGAGAGTCGAAGAGATTGACGCTTGTAATCTGATCTTCGTATTGTTTATGTTTTAAACCACGTACGAGCTTGGTGGTCCGATGATATATTCTCTGCAAGAGGCTGATGTCCTTCTGTAGCCAGGGTGACCAAGCCTGAACCGCATACTCCATGGTCGGCCTCAAGTACGTATTAATTATTCGATGAACAGTTTGCTTCGTGAAACTTCCGAACACGCGTTTAAGAAGAAGCAGTACTCGCGACGTCTTTTCATAGACAGCTGTGGCGTACTGACAACTGGCATTCAGATAGGCCGCGATAAGAGACTTTGGTTTAGATTACACCGACGGCGTAGTTCTAGTATTCCATTCGTCTGCCCATGCTCAGTCTACTTTAGACCGACTATGTAGTATCACACCATTCTTCCGTATTCGCTTTGCACCTTCCAAGTGCAAAGTTCTGTTACAGGATATTGAACCCATCGAACGAGCGTTAAGCCTCAATAATGAGGAACTTGCGACTGTAGACTGTTCTAACTATTTGGGTAGTTGCATCACTAGCAACGCTTGTTTAAATACGTATATCACAGCTCGCATTTCCATACGGTAGCTTTTCGTAACCTGAGTCATCGGTGCCGTCAAACAGGTTTGTCTCTAAAGCTCAACGGTAGAGTCTACAAGGCTACAGTACTCACGGTTTTACTGTACGGATGTGAACCCTGCACAGTGAGAAAAGAAGAAATAATACGTCTGTAGGTCTTCGACAATCACTGTCTCCACACCGTCGCTGTAGTTACTTGGCACCATCGGATACGTAACGTAAATCATAGTTTCTAATGCCGTTTTGTTTGCCACTCCTAACTCGGAATAGCGTCGTTTTAAGGGTGACTTGGCTCAAACAGATGGAGGCTTTGACTGTTAAACTAGCTGCGGTTGGTGCAACCCCTCTCCCAGGTTGGGGTGCAAAAGATGAGAATTTTAAGTGGCTTCTTACCCTTTAGTGATATGGCGGTCTTGTTGTAGACTTTTTTAGGAGTGTGTTATTAATCTTTTGCTGTCGAGTGAAGTGGCGAAGAAAGCTTTTTATGATGCGTGACTGTTAAAACAGTAAGGAAACTGTTATGCTGATGTCGCTTCACTCGTTCAGAACACTTGTTTGAATGCATGTTTGATTCGAGGTGTAGGTACCTCATGCCACTGTGTCTATGCTTATCTTTCAGTAAATTTTTAGGTCCAGCCTTTCTGCACATCTTTTAGAATGTTTTACTATGTCACGGTTGTATGACAGTTAAGCACTCGTTATGGTACTGCGTTGTAAAAACGCTGAAAGTTGCTCAAAAGCTGGTCTACAGAGCTGTTCACCCTATACGTCAGCCGCCGCCTGCGGTGGCTTGGTCATGTCTATAGAAATGGAAAATGGTAGTCATTCGAAAGATCTACTCTACGGTGACGTTGCCAATTAGGAAGTCACCATTGGGCAGACCGGACTTCGGTACAAAGATGTTGCCAAAAGAGATTGAAAGCTCTTGACATTGACCCGCAACGCTGCGGATAGACTTGCGTCTTGACCGCATCACTTTGGAGGCATTGGGTAAGCGGCCCGACTGCAAGCCGGGATGGAGCAAATACAGACTCCTGGCTGTGAACGCAGATCACGTTGCGGCGTGCCAAGATGCAATACAACAGGTTCTGGACTATCGTTGCAAGCGCTGCGGGAGAGATTGTTCCTCCCGCATCGGACTGTTTAGTCATTCAAAAAGCTGCAAAACATGAAATTCATGCGATGTGATGTACATCCATGGTCGACATCGACCGACGAGGAGGCCAAACAACAAAATTTTTTACTGCGTGGAATGAGGCAATGCTGACGAATTTGATTTGAACACTTAGATTCTCTTCCTACTCTTGATAAGCTCAGCAAAGCAATTGACTGTGTAGCGAGTGGGAAGGCCTCTGTTGAACTCATCAAATACTATGGAACAGCTTTAATAAAGCCGCTTAACCCATTGCTTTTTCAGTTTTGACAGGATGAGTGTGCCCAACAAGAGATGCGAGACACCAAAATCATCACGCTATTTAAGAATAAGGGTGATAGAGGCAACTTCAACAATTACATTGGAATCTCCTTTCTGAATTTTGTAGGTTGGTATCAACTGTGTTCACTGGTTTTGGATTGATGTGCACGCACACCGTATTAGGCAAATCGACCACTTATCATGGTCATACAAAAAGGCGTCACAAGTATTGGCGTTATTGAAACGAATTTTCGGCAGATTCACGAATCAGTCGGTGCCCCGTATCATGAACACCTATCTGAGACCAGCGATGGAGTACGCTGTTCAGGCTTGGTCACCCTGGATTCAGAAAGACATCAATCTTCTGCAGCGTATTTACCACCGAACCACAAAGCTTGTACCCGGACTAGCTGCTAAACCATATGAAGAACGTTTGAGGAATCTCAATCTTTTCGACTTTCGCTGTCGTCGACTAAGAGGTGACTTCATACTGATGTACAATATTATGCACGTCCCTAACCATCCCTTGTCCAAACTTTTCACACGCTCGCCACCCCGTGCCAGTCGTAAACACGAACTTTCAGTGCTTATTCCCACTTCAAGACTGAACTGTCGAAGATATTCGTATGCTGTACGTGTAAGTTTCACATGGAACACCCTCCCCTCCACTGTTACACACTCAGCCAACCTGGATATTTTTAAAGCTAATTTGGACAAATACTTGAGAGACAACCCGAACTTTGATACGATTTACACTACATGAGTTTCCCTGTTCTTTTTTATTGTATATACCTCATAACTCCATCCTATGGTTATTGTTAAGCTAAATGCTTTTTAGACCATTACAACTTTGAATCACTTTGAATGCCTACGTGAGGTGAAACACTGTAGACTTTCTATAGGCTGTTTAGCGGTAAGGTCCAATCAATGGTGGTGGGTTGACTACCATTTAGTCATATTTCCTTGCCCTGACTATCACCCTTGGTCTGACGAAGCTTCTGAGTCAAAAGTGAAACGTTACCAAAAACGGCTCTAACTGATTGCACACAAATTTCTTTCCAGCATGAAGCAGAATTGTTGAGATAAAACAGCACTTCATTCAAACAAGCAATTCCTCCGTTGCTTAGTTGCGGCCAATCGGTCGATTTAACTGACATTTCAGTGCCCCGCAGTTCAACATTGTTACGCCTTTCGGTTGTTGGACTTTTGATTGATGTGTCTATTTGGGTGGGATATAAACATACCTTACACTTTATACAGGTGACAGCTTACTGGCATTCAATCAAGTGCACTGGATAATCAATATACGTTACGGGCCATGGATTATTCATTATTGATCATTGCTTGTCCTACATGTTTTGCTATTTTTGGATTCATCTTCAAATTTGATGTGGTATTTCGACCAAAATAAAAAATAATTGCCGCAACTTGTTTGGAACCCTACTGTGTTTGATTGATTTTTATTCGATGTTCCGCACGGAGATTTCAACGCCATTTCAATGCGAATACTGTACCAATGTTCGTTCTTGTTAATCGAACGAAAGGCTGCTTGCATGGAAAGTTCCATTGACTAGCGAATCGGTTTGTTTCGTTTGCGAAGCCATGCCGTTTAAGAAGAATGACTTCATTTGTGTACATGATGTTTCAGTGATTGAGCTAATTTAACCATACAAATTTTTAAAAAATGATCATAAAATACAAATTAGAAAGCCATCGGGTGATATTTCGCTTTTGGTATTCGAGCTTCGTCAAGCCGTAGGTTACAGTCCATACAGGGAACGTGATTAAGTAGCAGCGATGGACCACCCCGTAATTTAGTTAAACAGCATATTAAACTCCTACGGTCATCAATTTCTGTGAACAGAGACATGAGCAATAGGCCTATTTGCTTATTTGATATGAAAATTTCAACGTGAATTAGTTCTGCTACAGATCGTGCGAAAATACAAAGGGATGTAGACAGTGTGTCAGCCTGGGCGGTAGTGAATGATATGACGTTGGAACTGAAGGCTTGTCATGGAGCTCTGCGGCAAAGACCTTGGAGTATGAATTAGTAAAATCCTGAAGAGCGCGATACATTGTAAGAATATATATCAATAGGCCAGCCGATTGTTAAGTATCTTTCGAAGAATGTTTAGAAGATTCTCGCTGTTAACGTTTCCAAGAATATTGAACGTTTAATTTTTTCTACGATGGAGAATGTGGTAGGTGGCTGTGCTTCTTGGCTGCGAAAAGATATTGCCCTATTCGATAAATTGTATCACAGATGGACACAGTTAGTGATCGGTCTTCGCAATGTTTTGTATACCGAAAGATTTTGGCGTCTGGGTCTATGTGACTTTTCCCAAAGTAGGATACGGTGCGATATTATTATTTACAGAATTTTGTCTACCGAAAGACATCCACTAACACATTTGTTTCACGGACATTCCTTATCCATCTACATCCCAAATCCCCACCTTAATTGTCGGCGGCATTTTGCCGTAGTGCTATATTTTTCTGGAATTCCATTCCTCAAGATTCAAGCACTTATAGTATTAAAATCCTATAACTGTAAAACACCATAGGATATTCGTATAAGGACAAAAATATAAAAATGAGGCGTTGAGAAGATCGACAGTTTTTTTAGGTTAATAATGTATTTTATTATATCGATATGATAAAAAGATTCGTTACGATAAATATTTCATTATTTAAGTTAGATTGATTGGTTGTAGGCTGGAAATATTATTGTAGCAGGTGGGGGTAGAGAGAAGACGCAAGTGATTTCGTCAGTTCATTTCCGGTCAACGAGTGGCAGCTGGCGCACACCTGGCCACTTATCGCAATATTCGGTCAGCGGTCCAACGTTAAGCACGTCCCCCCGCGTTGCACGCACGCAATTCGATTGTGTCTCGATCCATCCCTGAGGTTAACCTGTCCAACGCTAATCACCTTCACCCACGCCTATCTTCTATAGGCAATACAATAAATCACAACTTACTTACTTCCGCCTTTGGTCGCGTCTGGGACATAAGCTGCCAAACAGCTCTCTCCAGGCATCATGATTCTGGGCTAGTCTCTCCAGATGTCCCACGGGTTGACAATCTGTTTGGCCTCCGCATCCAGGTTTCAGCGCCAGGTATTTTTAATTCGCAAGGACGACGTATGAAGTGCTTTAAGATCTTTTTGTAGAATTTTGCAATCTTCTATGTCATCCGCAAATAAAATGATTTTGCTGGTCAGGTATATATATGTCAGGTATATAGTTCGCGTACACCAGGAAGAGTATTGGCCGCAAGCCTGAGCCTTGAGGTACGCCACTTGTCACCTCCACTGGGCTGGATAGTGTTCCATAAACTCTAACCCTGATAGCACTACCAGTCAAGTAATCCTCTATCCAGGCCAATAATCTGCCGCCCACCCCGAGCTGCTTCAATTTTTGTAGCAGTTTGCTGTGGTTAACACGGTCAAAATGTTAGACATATCCAAGTAACAATATGCAGATAGGGTATCCATATCCATACTTATTCCGCTGACAATTTTATTTTTTCTGTATTATTCTTCATTGTGCTTTGCATTTTCGTTGCTATCGTCGTTCACCATTGCTTTCGTTTCCTTCTTTATTCTATCTTAGGTAGCGTCCCTGCTGAGATCCATCCCTTATGCGTGTATGTTTTTGGGCCTAGTTCTTCTTGATATGTTGATGTCACCGCTTCTTTCATTTTCTGTCACTTCTGTTGTATATTTTTTTCCTTCAGACAGCCATTTCAGAACCTGGAACTTGTTGAATGGGGTTACCTGGAACTCTACTTCATTCCTACTTTCTTTCAGCGTCGCAGTGTTGTAGCACTGTTGTTGACTGGACTACTCTCTCCGTTTTTCTTCAACTTCAGCTTCGACTTCGCGACAAGTAGATGATGATCGGAAGCAACGTGAGATCCTCGATTGACGCGTACATCTTGAAGAGAGCGTCGTTACTTCTTCCCGATGCACACGTGGTTGATCATGTTTTCTGTCAGCAGATCTGCAGATCTGCCTTGTGTATCCACATATTGTAAAAACACTTCCTACGGTGACCAGATATCTTGCGATGCATTGTCGGCGAATACCTCCCGTTGTCATTCATCTCGCCCAGTCTTTGCTGCCCCATGATCTCCTCATACCCTCGGTTGCCACTGCCAATCTTGGCGTTGAAGACACCCCTTACAATGACGATGTTCCTCTTTGGTCTGTATTAGACCATGATCATATGACAGTTTGTTGTAAACTTCTTCTCCTTCTATTTATGTGTGTCGGCGGGTATAGCACTGGAGGGGGGGGTTTATATCCATAGCAGATCATTGTCTTCGTTGTATAGAGGAGGCTGTTATGATTCGTGGTCCCGGGCCCTCTCACCAATGAGCGCTCTCTGTGTCGACTTGGAAAGCATCAGGGCTACTCCCTGGGTGTGCGCAGCATCTTCCGGCTCGTGGCCCGAGTACAACAGTAACTTACCCGAAGCCAGTCGCATCTGCCCGGAACCAATCCACCTTGACTCAATGGTTATTAAGACGGTGAGGTTATACTTCCTCATCTCGACCACCACTTGCATGCTCCTTCCAGTTTCATAATGGTCCGGCGTTTCCTGTGCGGCTGATGGTAGTGAGTGGTCTCCTTGTGGAGGACGTGTCATCGGCCTGACATTATGATTACAGATTAATCTGGCCTTTTTGTTTACGGTTCAGACATCCTACACCTTCCAGGTGTGGTCATTTCTCTCTTGTCCGTGCGTCTGTTTAGGATTCTTTGTTTTTTCTGCCAGCTAGAAGCGTTTTTTACCAGGGTGGGGTAGCTACCCCCATTCTCAAGCCTTTCTACTTTTGCAACCGGGGCTTTGGGACGCCTTCATTGGCGAAGTTAAGCAATCAAACACTGATCTCAAACCTGTACTCTCCCCGGTGTCACTTCGCATCTGAGTGTCAGTCGATTGTCGTACCAACCGGCACAGCTTCAAGCGCCTCAAAAACGCCACGGCCCCTGTGACCGACGTTTACGATTTGCATGTCATTGATTGCGAATCGACGTTGTCCATCTTTATCATTCGAAGATGTTATCGCTCGATTTACCGTTCGAATGTGAGTCAATCCAACCCAAAAGTTATGACTTCGCAATAGTCGTACGTTGACTGTTCCGCGTTTCATCCTCTGTGTTGCGTCTGGACGGGAGAGTATCTCATATCATGCGAAAGCTAGTGAGCTAGCGCTCATCGCTTATGCACGTTGTTACTAACATCATGAATAAAATGTATCAAGTTGTTACTGAAAATTTGAAGTTACTAGGGATGTACAACCGCGATGGTAGGAGAATGCTTTTATGGTGCTATACAGCGACACTTGTGATGCTAGTGTTCGGAGGCTTGACCGGAGGTAACACTAATTGCCTCGCCGAATATTTAATGCGAAATTCGTACTTACATGCACCAAACGAACATCATTCGCCAGCTATAAATTTGATATACGTCTACTGTTATATACTTTATTTTTCACATTTCATCCATACCATTAAAATTCTTGAATCCAAACCGTAATTAAATGTTATCCGTCAAAGCACTGCATATATTTCATCCTTGGTTTTCTCACCTGCTTCAACGTACATACGTTCAGTAAAAGGTATATTGACAGGCTGAAGTAGATCTACAATGTCTCAGTTCACAGTTTTTCGTGTCCAACCGATGTCTAGCTAATACCCAGTCCTTGATAAGAAACTGACACGCCCTCTTATTGTATGGAGGTTTCCCATGGCGAATCATGTTCTCTTGAATGTTTGTATGAAAATTCCTGGCTGTCTGCCTGAAGTGAACACTATGTATAATATCTTATCTTATCAATTAGGTGTTCTTTAAGGTCAATGTATTGATGAAGAGACAAAACGGATACAAGTTTCGGAAATCGTAAATGCGAGAAAACATTGCAACTAGTTCATTTTCGACTGATCGTTTACACGCTTATTTCTATGGCAACATAGACAACGAAACAGACAGCTGAGATGAATTCAAGGAATTAATCAGGATACTATACGTTTCGGTAAACAATAACCAAAGAATAGAGAGAACAACTAGGACATTTAGAAGTGAATATGAGCATTGGTCAAATTAGAAATTCTTGTAGTAGATAACAAACACCGAGAAAGTGAAATTTTACACATTGTAATCCAGAATACGGGTAGATCTAGCGCATAAATTAGGTACGAGCTTTTAGTGTCTCCAAATTTTAAAATTTATTTTTGTTGAAATTCGCAGTGAGCAAGTTTTCAACGTTTATCCGAGTGGAGCTCACTTAAAGACAAAATAATTTAGATACAATTATGCGCTGTATTTTTCTACAAGTAAATTAGCCATTTTGGCGATCGCATCTTGTACTTATTCGTATAACTCCTTCATTTATTCAGCTACTTCGACCAGACCGGTGAATAATGATAGCAACGATAATGACGTGAAAGTTGATCGCATTGCACATGGTGTTGTTGTGTGGTGCTGTATAAATTTCGTGAATTTCAATTCGCCTAGCAGTCGCTATGAATGCATAATTGTGCCTGATTTTTTTCGCAATCGTTTTTCTACATTGAATTCCTTGTAGGCATTGAGAACAATTCAAGTGGTGCTCTAAATACCAAATGACTCGTGTCCTTTCTAAAGTAGATTTGGGATTTAAATCGCTGGGAAGTCTACAAATGCGTTGAACTGCGGTGATTGCTCAGTACTAAAGTGCGAGTTCTCATACAAGCAGTTCAGGAATTGAACCATCATCACAAGTGCTCTTTTCTAAATTGTGCTGAAAATTATCTTTTAATTGTATACAAAAATTAACTCATTATGAACTAGACAAGTGGAACCGAAAAGCAAATGACGATAGTGGTTCTATAGAAAGGCAAATTATGATTCAAAAGCCCTGCTGACTTTCGGGATTGAGGATTGCGGAAAAGTGCTCAGCATAAACGTCTGACGAATAATTTGAACGAAGTTCGTTGGATGAATAGCTGATCTGTAATGCTTGTGTGTATTAACTACACGCTTCTAAGTAAATTACAATTCGGCGTAGAAAGGATAGTGAATTGCACTGGAAAAATGCTATTCAGTCCTGACGGTACCAAATAACACACCCACCAATATCATAATATCTGTCAAATTCCAGAAACCAATAGTAATCCAACATAAGCGGAGCAAGCCGCATAAAAATAAGCCCGAAAATGGAAAACAGAGTTGAAAACGATTTTAAGTCGAAAAATGACAAAAATAGCTGTATCGATTATGAAATTTATGCCAGTATTTTATTAAGGGTCTGGGGGTGGGATTAGAGCCGGAGACGTTATTCTTTTATGTGCTTACTAAAGACTGCTTCCGTGTCTAAAATTTGATCAACGGCATTGAAAGGCGTAACAGTTCATGTGTTAGAATTATCCCGGTATTCAG
>JACCGJ010008748.1:0-13858 GCA_013407085.1 Atriophallophorus winterbourni | reverse complement strand
CATAAGCGACTATTTACACAAGGTTGGGGTACACTTCGCGAAGGCCTTTATGAACGGATAGGTAATAGTAAAAAGAAAAGGGTAATGAATAACTGCAAAACGGTAGTCTCTGGGTATTTGCATAACGTTAAGGAGAGATTGGGGATGGTCTTGTGGTATAACCTGTATCGCAAGTCTACTCTAACTCCTAGGTTCTACGGCCTACCTAAAATACAAAAAGGCATTCTAGCAACCAGCAATTTAGTGCTTTGAGTAACGGTAAAGTAACGGTAATTTTGAACAAAAGCGACCATTTAGACAAGGTTGGGGTACACTTATCCGAGGGCCCTTATGAACGGATAGATAATGGTAAAATGAAAAGGGTAATGAATAACAGCAAAACGGTAGTCTCAAGCAATTTGCGTGGCGTTGATGAGCGTTTGGGAAAGGGCTTGTGGTATAACCTGTATCCCAAGTCTACTCTAACTCCTAAGTTCTACGGCCTACCTAAAATACATAAAGTCATTCCTGTAAGACCTATCGTCGACGGTATCCGATCACCTGCGCAGGAGTTTGCTAGACATTTGGTTTATTTGTTCAAACCTTTAGTATGTTATACAGCTTTATTAATAAAAAGCGTGCCATTCATAGAAGTCAGTTTTGTTCCCAAAGGTTTTCACAATGTTCTCTTAAAAATGTTTGCCGGCGGCGCTAAACACATTCTGGTGCTGAACGCACTAAAGAGCGTTAACGGAGATGTATGTGACTTTTTCAAGTGAACGTGTGAGAAACTCTGGTTTGATGAATAGCAAGGTGCAAATCTGCACGCAATAATGTTGTGATTGCCAAAACTATTGTTCTCGTTGTTGTTGTGCAAAATGCTACTATACTGGAATTTTATTGTGCGGCAAGATGGTGAATAACATTCCAATACAAAAGGTCAGCATCATGCGATACGTGCGGAAATAAGTGTGATTGCTTTGTGCAACACTTTAGACTCTCACATAGATATTGATCTGATTCTATTCTTGCAATGGAACAAGAGTAAAGAATAATATCGTGTGTGAGTAGCTGTTCAGCTGTTCTAATCGGAACTTTCTAATGCTGAACAAAGATTGTTGGAGAAAGGATGGAATTTCTGCAAAAGCAAGAACTTTCTAAAGGCTAAGGATCACATCCCCTGTATTGATGAATTATTAAATGCACTTACTTGTTGATAACTAGACTCTTATCGGCATCATAGCTGCAGAGGCGGAAAAATTTGTTGAATAGCGATTTCTTTACGGACTGAAATAAACTTTTATGATGCGCAGATGTGTTGTGGACAGTTTTATGTTTTGTATTACCTTAAGTTGTTAACTTAGACATTATTGTTTCATTCCGATTACCGATAACGCAATATTGATATATCGAGTTCTTTTAATGGTTATCAGTCTGTTATGTGTTTACTAATTCAGTAAATATTATGGATCTTATAAATCCCATTTGTACATAGTCAACACACTATATAATAACAACAAAATAATCCGTCTGCACGCGGTCTTTCATCTTACTTGGTTGTCTCGGATTTTATGTTTTATGTAATTATCAAGGGAACTCACGCAGTCTCATGTTTCATTCTCTAAAAGAAACTAAAGACTACTCATAAGTACGAAAGATTTCAACTTTTTCCGGACGGATGTAACCTTTTGGTTACATGAAGTTCGCAAGTCATTTTAAGCTAATTCTAACTGAATTTTCCAAATTTTTTTGCACAGCGGCATATAGAATTTTGTCAACTGCAGGTTTGTTTTCTTCTTTATTCACAATCATCGTTGACTTGTCCATAGTGAAATAGAAAGTATGTGCTGGTACGGGTTTCGAAAGTATTTTCACAATTCGCAGTTTTGTGAGCGGAATAAAAATCGTGTGAAAGTCTCAGTTATAATAAATTTTGTTCCAGTATAAACTAAGTCATGCCTACAAAGACATTATGTAAAAAAATAGGAATAAATGAGAAAATCTTCGAAATGCGTTGCGTTTAAATGGATGTAACCTTTATGTTACATCCGGCAGAAGTCACCAAAATCGTACAGGGCTGTTGTAAGTGTCTCACGACCGTGTAGCGCTCATTGTTTCCATCGATTGATAACTGCGGACACTTACTCATACGCCTACGACCCTATGATAGGTACCCATGGTGACCTTTATTCGTGCACCCCGTTGACTGATTCATTTCATCGGTCAGACCATTCGTGTTTCGTGGATATACAGTCAAGATTTGTGTCCTAATTTTCTAATTATGTTCTCGATCGTTATTGTGCTGTACGGTCATTTAACTACTCTGTTAAATTCGTACATGTAAGTAGGCAATGCCCATTTAATAACTATGATTTATCTAACATCCACATAAATTTACAGTCATAGCATTCTTATTCCAGCATCGAAATGTAGAGTGAAAAACCGGGTCCCAGCAATCTCACATCTTCACAAGAATTTTACTCAAGACAAAATAAAAAAGTCACCTCTGTAAAAACTTTCTGTCGATGGATGACGACGTGAAGTTTATCCTTTGTCCTAATGGTGACGTGTCCGATGAAGATTTCGACTTGCCTGTGTTGACAGAGGCGGAGGAGGAGGAAGAGAATGTCATCCAGCAGCTCCAGCTCATGCGGAATGTCGAACCAGAAATCGCGACTGAACATGATGTGCCCGATTCAAGTAGTAGCGATAGACGAGAAATTTACGTGGAGGAACGAGGAATTCTGTCCTCCAGAAGATATTGAATGGAAAGATATACTTTTTGTTGACGAATAATGGTGATACTTTTTACCGAGTTCCTTTTTTAAGATGATGTTCTACATTTGGGCATTCGAGACAATGACTTACCAAAACAAAATTTATGCAATGCAGCCCGCTGGGAAAGAGTTGCGAATTGACAATACGGATATAAGAACTTTCGTGGGGATCACACTCCTAACTGGTATAATCAAAATTCCTAGCTATCGAACATGTTGGAAAAAAGGCTTAAGCCTCAAAGCAGTTTCCAGTAACATGAGTCGAGACAGTTATGGATTCCATCGAATCGAACTGTCAGAAACGTTCACAAGAAGAACATCAAGCCGTGGATGAACGAATCATTCCTACCAAAGCGCATATCTCCTTAAAAAAATACAATCCAAGAAAGCCACATAAATGGGGGTATAAAGTCATATCTAGAGGAGAACAGAGTGGCCTTATTTATGACTTCGAAATTCATACGGGGAAAGATCGGGAGAAGGAGTGTCATCAACCTACGCACTTCGGTTTGCTGAAGGTATACCCAAGCACAAGAACCTTAAAGTTATTTTATGATAACTGGTTCTCTTTATTGGGCTTATCGAGGAAGCAACAGGAATCTGGTATTCTCAATGTGTCTACCGGCGAGGTGTACAGGCCGAAAAGATGTATACTGAAGAATGATAAACTGCTACAAAAAGATGGGAGAGGAAGTTACGACTTCAGAGTTGAAATCAATGGTAATATAATAGCTATGAAGTGGTTTGACAACAAACCAATTCACCTACTTTCTTCATATGCGGGAATAGAACCGGCTGATACAGTGATGAGATGGGATCGAAAACAGAAGTCATATGTAGAAGTTGGTAAACCTTTTGTTGTAAGAGAATATAACAAATTCATGGAGGGAGTCGATTTGTGCAATATGTTGATCGAAATTTATCGTACCGATTTCAAGTCGAAAAAATGGTACATGAGGATTTTTCTCTATCTGTTAGATCTGAATGGGGTAAATGCGTTGTTGTTATACCGATGGACCTGTGATTTCATGAGTTCAACAGGAATGTGTCTCTGTGACTTCAAATAAGACATATCAATCGCTCTAATGACTCCGCCCGTAACTCCAAGAGGAAGGCCAAGGTCTAAAACAGACATGCAGCAACCGGCACAGAAGATGAGCAAAATATCTTGCCCAGTGAATTCAGTCCGTTTCGACAACGTTGGACATTTCCCGCTCATCTCAAAAAACCGGAAGAGATGCAAGCACTGTGTAAACGGATTGACTAAAGTGTGGTGTCAAAAATGCGATGTAGCTCTGTGTCTGACCTACGACAAAACATGTTATAGAGGCTATCACACAAAAGTACAATGCAGAGCCATAGGGAAATGACGCCTGAGAACTGATGACTTCTGCCGGATGTAACCAACTGGTTATATTTTGTTATTTTCTCAATTATGTGAATATCACAAACTTTGTATATTATTTGTGTTATTTCACCCCTTGCCAACTCGTTTCCGAAGAGAAATATTTTGTTTCGGGTTAGAAAATAATTCAGACATGAAAGGGTTAAAGTATTCATAAGGTTCAGTTGCAGCATCTCATTCACACACCCCATGAAGTCTTTCTTGCTGTTTGCACTTGTCACATTGGAACAGTAGGATCACAACCCGCAAGCAGTTTAACGGTGTTTAAATGTTAAACAATTTGCGTATGTATGCAACTGTTGTATAAGTTCGGTATAGCCAACATTATCGATGGCATGAGCCCATTCCGATGTATATATGGTTAAAATACATGATCATGAACTAAAAGGGACATTTGCATGTACGTACATCAAACACCGACATACCACTTAATACCACGGAAATCAGCTAATTGTGGCTAAACACAAAGTTGCAGAACGAATATTATATACGTCGAACAGCTGTACAATTCACCGCTGAATTCCACAATTTCGTTTGCAATTTGATTTCAGAATACATCCGCGCTGTTATCAAACATAAGATCACACTACCGAACAGAAACACGTGTGTGCTTGCATCAACGCTGTTTCGGATCGAAATCCATTCACTAAACGTCATGTCGCCTTAAAACAGAACATCGCAATCCGGGAAACCGGGAAGCCATGCGACAGAGGCGGCAACTCTGTCTGGCAATAACACCAGCCTCTCATTATGCATCACTGATGGATCAATAAAGATGCGTTTTCCAATCGAAAAGGGTGCCGAACTTAGTGTCATCTTACCTACAATCTCAAAACGCAGAAACCAATGTTTATTGACCATGCGAGCGGCCAACAGCACTGGAACAACGACATACGGCCAGCGATCACTGTTCATCGACGTAACATTCCATAAATTTTTGCTTTTGCCGACGTCAAATTCCCTATCCTTTTAGGTGATTTCCCATCATGCATTAAAGTTTCTGTCAACATGAGTACAAGAAAATTAAATGACAATGTAATTCACCAATACAAACTATTGGAGTCCTGATTCCCGATACTGCACCGAATTATGATTCCTCTCAACAGGTATTTTTCGATCTCTTGAAAGCCTGCGCATAAGAGACTGCTCTAAAGCATCACATCCAACACTATACAAATAACTACAAGTCACAAACAGTTTCAATGGTTTTCAGCATACATTCGTAAGATTTTTGTGTATTTCGTTTGAATTTATCAGAAAGCAGAAATGGTTATGTGCAATCGGTTACAGAAGTTTTTGGAAAACGCTTTACTTCTGAGATTCGTCAAATTTAGGCTAATAGTAGAGACAGCGAACTGAAGTAATTAAATTGCTTTGTTGTGCGATAACATCAGTCACATGCAAACGTCTACCCATTTCTGGCGTTTGCCGTCATCCGGTGAAGACAGTAAAGTCAAGCTCAGTGATTCTTGAATGAGTGCTAGTGTTAAACAAAATTATTTTTGTATGTCACTGTTTTGAAGAGGTCTTACGAATAACCAAAATGTTCAAAAACAGAATAACAATGTGATTCCTCGTCAAGCGTTCGAGCAGCACTAAGAAGACCAATGTGAGCAATTAACAATTTACTGAGCAATGGCCGCTATTTTCTTACCGCTAAATAGCCTATAGTATGCGTCGCATGTGTAACACTATGTAAACATGACAAGAAAAAGCGGTCAATATCCCTAATACGATGTGTATGCACTTCAATTAAACGCAGGAGAACACGGTTGTGTTCGGTTGACATCAACGTAGATACGACAAGTGCATTGTAACAAGCTAGTGGTTTAGCGGAATGACATGCCAATTTGTCAGTTGGCATAAACTTGCTAGTTGAGCTTATTATCACTAGATTAGCAATTTCCCCAAGCATTAACACTTCCTCTCATTGAAGACTGGTCTTAGGTCTGTTTTCCATAAGACTGAATACTGTAAAATATATGCTATAGATAACACTACTTTCCACCCAGATATACCGCATGTATAGGAAACAATTATAAAGTGTCACTTACAGTATATACTGAATCAAATGTGAGAGCTGTTCTGTGGCTTGACTTAAATCGCATCGAACATTTACCAACATCCGCAAAAAAATGCATCATGACTGTGACGATATTCCGAATATTCTTGATATACATAAACATAAGACAGGGGTCCAACACTGAACCGTGTGGGACAACATATTTAGACATCCCACCATGCATACGTATTGTTGTGTTGCATTCAATGAAGTAGCTCTTAAGTGTTTATGAATGCACCCCATAATACCAGCCTCTTGCAGCTTGCTCAGAGCTATAGAATGTTCCCGGCGATGAAACCATTCTGATTTGTCCAAGTAACAAGCATGCACACAACCACCTCATTCACTGTTTGCGTCCAATCGTTCATTGTTTCCATTAGGTTAGTCGAAAATGAACGTTCATTATAAAATCCATATTGCTGTCTGGACAACAAGATATTGGATTTGCGATGAGTCGTAATCCGTCCACACATAATTCGCTCAATATCATACGAGATCTCTGGAAGGTGTATAGCAGGTGTAATTTATTGGGATACAACGAGTGCCACATTTGTATGTTGTGTATGTTAAGAATTATTTCGTCTTGTCAGCCGGTACAAACATTCATTCAAATAATGGTTGAAGAATCACAGAGGTGCTACACAATTGAATTTTGCATAACTTTGGCATTGCAGATGTGATTCCTTCGGCCCCTGTAGACCTGTGTAAATGTTACCGCACTTTTTCAGAATTGTTAATACTTGGCGGACAATTTCGATTGTAGTTCTGCATTTCAACGGTTGGAAATTTGTTAGGAAATCCTGGCGAAAGTGTGTGAGCGGTTTCAATACAAAATCCGATACTCTGTTATCTCACATCATAACAAACGGACAGTTTTAGGTTCGTCGTATAATTACTGGTTTCGTAATGACTTTCGGGAGTTCGCTGCATTGTTACTTCCAGCTGAAAATAATGTTGAAATCTATATAGTCCAATGAGATATGTGTCTTGTTTTTTTATTTCGCGATAGTTTCCCAGACAAATTCTACTCAGGCGACACTGAGAATAGCCCATGCCAAATTCCGCTTTTTAAACCATTTTCTAGTGCGACTGGAAATTTTGAAATTAGAACATTGTTCCCATGTTTCGAGACATATGTAGAATTTAAATGTGTCATGTTGGTGATGTCAGGATTGTTCAATTCGATTCCAGATCACAAAGATTTATACCATGAAGTTCGGAGACGCCAATGACATGATAGAACTGATACATTTTAAACCCAGACTAATTACATAATTACAAAATTATCTCAAGTTCAAGCCAAAATTTTATTGTTTAATGGAAAATTAGTAGTTGAGTATATTCAAAAATATGAGTATACAGCCGGATGTAATCAAAAAGTTGGAGAAATACGTGGTTAAGTGATTAGACCGGATAATCTCGTCGGTGATATGGTTGAGGTAGAATAAATTCTGTAAGTTTTGTCACTGAGGTATATATCATCAGTCGTAACAAATTATTTTAAATGATGAACTTTCTGTGAAAATAACTGAAAATTAATCCGACTTTACAACGTATTGTCCACCGAATAATATTGTGTGGTGTCAGCGTTCACTCAGCTTTATTAAATGGAAAGCGACACTTGATGTCTAGATTCTAAGTTGGGGATTCGTTGCAACGATCTCATCACTCACGTGTGAAAATGAACCACAACGGTGAAAAACCAAAAAAACTGAACCAATCTTTCCCTGTTAGACGCCCTGTCATATGGAGGTGTCATAAAATGTGTTACGACCAATTCCCACACCTGTATGTTCAAAACTTGCTAGAGAATTTATCGTGCACTTTGAAATGCAGGATGTATAATTGAATAACATTATTCGCTCGTGATACGTGGCTATCTCCATGAATCGTCTATGGTTTTACGATGTCTAATGCGTGTTTTAATAGACCCTTGGCCAAATGACACCGCCTAACGTGTCGAACATATTGTCTGATTCAGCGATAAAATCTGGTCGATTATTAAATCAGTCTGCTGGACATCTTTTTAAAAATATTGTGTTAACCACAATGATGTTTCAGTGTTGAAAAATGAAGATTCATCAACCATCGTTACATGTTCACAGTAACGGGAATCTTTAACAGATTATCCTAAACGATCTTCAAAGAGAACAAATTAAACACTCACAGTGCGCTTGAACCTGAGGGTATTTGAAAAGCATTTCGACTCGTACGATAAAATCGGTGAGCACACCGCGCACACATCAAACAGAAAGTGCACAAAACATTTTTGTTTTTGAAAATAAAAGTTTACGAAAACGGACGTGTCTGGAATTGTTGGCAGATCTGATAATCAAGAAGAATGATTTAAATCCAAAAGTTGTTTATCCGAACCCTGATTCGAATATGTGTTGTTCATCGCAAAATTTCACTAAATTTCGTTACATTCTTTTCTCTCTAAATGAAGTTATGATTATTTACTAGGTAAACTAAACACAATGTATGCGTTATCAGTTGCTTTTTAGTATAAAACTTTAGCAGTAAATAACTCACACTGTTAGTTGATAGTTTGCGTGGGAAGTGACTAACTCTGTGTTATTTCCATGGAACACTAACGGATGGCATAATAGAAACTCCAGATTAAATCTTCATCGTTTTTATGGTCCACTGATTGACGAATAATTCTTCGCATTCAGCTTTAGAACAGACAGATGAATGAATGATTTTCCGACACGTTTATTGTGGTCAATTAGGAAATGTAAAGAACATGAACTTATGGCCCATAAAATATCTAAGTCTAAATGCTGGGATCACTTTATCACGGAAGGTGTGGGGATATTCTGTGAAACGCGAACAGACTACTGGGTATTTTCAGAGAACTAAACAATTGTACGAAAGACCTGGAAAGGAGCAGCTGCATTCACGTTGTCTACGTGAACATACCAGAAGTTGTTGAGAGAGTCAATTACCATTTGCTTCTCTGATGTATTTAGAATGTACGCCTCTCGTGTTTGTGTGGCATTGGAACGCAAAAGTTAGCGTAGATGGATTGCCATACAATAAAAGTCAAACCTTTAGCATAGTTGAAAATAAATTTGTGTTATGTCCGCTTCTGTTTCCGATGTACATGAAATATTTACGATCAATCATAACAACCAAGAAGTTTGTGCTCGGGGATGTGATGACAACTTGCACGCGAAAGAGTTTTGCTGCAGGTTGTGAGAAACTTCGGAGGAAATTAGGAAGTAAACCATCCTCGCAAACAAAAAAGAGCTTTATATTTCATATAATATACAAAATGTTATACTAACAGGCCTTTAGTTCAGTGTCACTGGTAGGATCAAATTTAATTCGAAGTCGCATTGCGAGCAACAGATCTCCCAATGTGTTAAGACGTTTCCATTTTGGGTTAAACTCAGCGGAATGCAGCTAAGTAGATTAACACCTGCTTGAATATGATGATGAGCATTTACACAGAAGGAACAAAATGCGGAAAGTTGATCTAAAATCTAAATCATTTTCTACAATCAATTATCTACAATTTAATTTCACAGATATTTCGATTCAAGTATAGATTTGCTGAATCTTGGTATTCGTATGAATCGTGTAGATAAATCGAATAAGCTGTTTCAACAAATCTCGATCATGTGGAGTTCCATACGATCGATGACGAACAGAGCATAGAGAAAATAGAAAAATTAATGCGCGTTTAACTGGTCAGATTTCGGCAACATTACAGTTATTGGCTCTCTGGCTCGACTCCAGTCATTGGCTCTCTGATATCTAACCAACATTTTGCTCGTAATACTGTGATTAGAAGTGTATAAAATGCAGAACAATCCCGGTCAATTTACAAAATGTTGTCGAAACGATTTGCAGTTATCAGCCTGATCGCCTTGTCGTTTGTTTGGGGAAGAGCATCTAACCGTGAGTTGTGCAACAGTCGTTATTTAACATCCATTGCACGGACGAAAATATGAGTATTTATATGTCGTCGTTCATTCATAACACACATAAACAATTCCAAACCTTTCGAAAATTTCTATACCAAGTTGAGGATCTTGAGTATACTGTCCATACTTGATGAATCCAAACAAGTAAATTGGTGTGTGGGTTCAAAGTGCAGGCAAATATGTATATTTTGAAAATAAATTTTAGTTGTTTGCCAACGTTCAACTTCAAAGTGTCTAATTCAAGTCAATCATGTTTAACATCAAATATTTACGTTTTTAATAATTAATTAGATGTCAGCGAAATTTGTTTTCGTGTTTACAGCCAACCAACAATCTATAGACTTGTCGGATTTTGAGGAATCAGATGTAAGTTTTTCATTTATTGAATAACTAAAATTTCTCCCTTCAGATTGAAGAATTCTGCTCAATGCTGCGTATTCAGCAATCGACGGCGCAAGGTTTGAGTTTGATTACTTTTCAAAATTACTTAATTTTCAGCTCAACTGAACTCACGTGTCCTGACTACCCTGCGTGCTATGTGTTCATTGCATAACAGCGAATGAAGATGGCGGGTGAATGAAATCGCGTATTTTATAAATTTTCCTTCACTCAGTAATAAATTGGCTTGGACTGGTCATGATATTTTTCAATATATTCTCAGTCTTTGTGGGTAAACTTAACTAATCTCTAAAAAAATAGCAGCTGAAGTTATTGAATTTGGAACGGATTAACCATGCATCATAAAAAGCTTTTCTCGTCACTCCGCTTGACAACATAAAAGATTAATCAAACACTCCAAGAAGATGCTTAGTGCAAGACCGCCATTAAACACCGTTCCGGGATATATCCTAAAGCGTAACTAGCCATTGCGATAACTGATCGCGGGGACAAAAGCCTAGAGGACGCGCTGCGCCGACTATGGAAAGGTTACTAGTTGGGGTTTTTAACTGCTTATGCCATGTGACGGTTTGGCCACCCCGAGATTTACGCCAATCAGGATGTGGCGTCGCAAAAAGAATCAGCTTCTCAAGTCGGTGTTTCGGTATCCGTAAGACGTGACCCAATCAGTAGGCTGATTTGCTTCTCTATATAAACATTACTACCGAACAACTTATTTCGGAGAGCATCGGTGCGTATACGATTGTAACAGCTAACTTCTAGAAAGTTACGGAGATATCGGTTGTCAGATACTTGCAGACCCAGATGTGCTCTTCACGTAAGAACCAAGTTTCGCCCCCATACAGTAACACAGCCCGAACTGTCGCTATATAGACTCTACCCTTGAGTAACAGAGACAGTCCTTTCTGGCGCCAGAGGTGACCTAGGTTACGGAATGCTACGGTTGCTTTAGAACTGCGTGCTAAGTCCTCGTCATCTAACGATGCAGAATTATTGATACAACTACCGAGATACGTTGAGCGATCTACAATTTTAAGCGCCTGATTTTCAAGTAAAAAAGTGCTGTTTGATAAGTCGATGTCCTGTAGCAGAACACTGCACTTAGATTATGCAAACACATTTCAAATGCGGGCACAAATCGAAGAGCAGAACTATATCATCAGCATAGTCCAAATCGATAAGCTTGCCGCTTATTATTATGTAAACTCCGAAGGCTGTGGCACCGTTGCTACATAATTTCATGATAGCATCAATTACAAAATTGAACAAAAACGGAGAAATCAGACACAATTTTCGGACGCCATTATTGGTGTGGAAATTAGGAGAGGGTTCTTGTAAACCTTAACGCATCTGGATGTATGAGCATAAACTGCACGTAGTATGTTGACATAGGTTTTGGGAACGCCTCTGCACAGCAATGTGTAAAACAGGACATCTCGATCGACTGGGTCAAATGCATTGTTAATCTTCGAAGGATGGGAGTGAGACTTATCCCACAGTGATGAGAGCATCAGCTTCACACACCTTTTTAAATATAGGTACGATAAACGATTCGCCTCAACTTGAAGAGACGGATTCTGACAACCACACTTCACGGAGGAGATCGCCTTCTTTAAACATAAAACGCGATATGTCATCGGGGACAGCGGCTTTGAATCGTTTCATGGATTCAATACATGTTTAAAGTTCTAAATCATTAGGGGGATCTACGCTGACAGGCCAAGGATCACACTGATTCAAATGAGGGAATGGTTCTGTTGCAGGTGACCAGCTGAACTGTTTTTCAAAATGTTCGGCCCAGCGTGAGATGTGGACATTCTCATTAGTGATAAGAGTACCTTTTATTTCAGCGAAAGTCTCACTTACTCCTTTTTTCGCGAGCCCCGTCGATCAAATAATTTGTAAGAGTTTTCGCACGTTACCCGCATGATTTGCTATTTCCATTTTCTCGAAATTATTCAACCACCACATTTGTCTGTCTAGTCTTAAGCTCCGATTAAGTTCATTCCTAACGCGTCTACGCTCTGTATTGTGCCCAGGACCGTCTGCTATTTGGCATTGCTGGTGAAAAATTTTTATAGAGCGTTGTGAAATCCAGTCGAACTTTTGTGTTGATTGTGTAGACCCACAAGGTGTTATTGCGGCGGCTCGCATTATCCAAGCTATGTTGTTCCACCTTCCATAGGCAGTTGCACACGGGGCAACACAGAGTGAGTTACTCAAGGTGGTTCTATTAATGTCTTGAACTGCATGCAGAGAGACGTTTTCTAACACAATTCGTTTTTCTTTCGAAGTCTTCGTAACGGAGAACATTAACGAGAACCAACATCGCACAAGAGCATTATATGATTCTATGCAGGTATTCCAAAAAGAGCGGCAGTCCTCACTGTAACCCCTCCAACGAGTACTTACGGCGATATGGTCGATGTGGGCCGAGTGTTGGCTTCCATCCGGCGAGAGCAATGTAGCACATTGACATCTTCAATGGCGAAAGGAGGTGCTGCTAATAAATAATCGATATTGTGCACAGAATTGCATAAACCGTTCCCCGTTATCTGTGCGCTAACCTTCAAGACCAAACATGCCACCCAATTGTGATCCAGATGCATCTAAGCGACCCAGTCTGGCATTCATATCTCACGCTAAGACAACAATATGGGAGCTTTTTGCACGTCACAAAGGGGCATAAAGTTCATCGTAGAAGGCGTTTTCCTCGTCGTCGAAATTGGTGTAATTTGCGTTAAAAAAGCATCTCTGATTAGAAGATTTTGAGTTTGGTTCAATATTAGTGGCTAGTCAAAGTGCACAAATCCTGCTATTGCAAGGAATCCAATCTATTAGGCAGGATTCGGCACGCGAATTCAGCACTATACCAACACCCGCCTGTCCTGAAATGGCAGCTACAGAATCACCAGAGCAGCGCAAAAAGTAACGAGTTGAAATGTTTGGGGCAGTAATTTCAGTTATTATAGACGGATCATATACGCTTGTTTCCGATAAACCGCAAATATCAATAGATAGACTATCAAAGGTAAGAGCCAATGCAGTTTGCTGGCCTATTTGCCTGAGAGTTCTAACATTCATGGCACCGATGTGAGCAGAGTTCCGTGGTTTAAGAGAGCTATCTGTAAATTCGCGAACAGAAAATATTCCAACATGTTCAGCGCGGTCTTTCATAAAGCTGGGATTGACAGACGGAGAGTTGTTAAGAATGGATGCGGTAGGGGAAGGGTCAGAAACAGTTTGAAAAGTAGGGCCAGCAGTAGTTTGTTTTCGCTTACCCGGCTTGCTGTATGCAGCAGGT
>JACCGJ010008747.1:0-14554 GCA_013407085.1 Atriophallophorus winterbourni | reverse complement strand
CAAACAAGTTTCGTGAACAAGTAGAGCAACATCAGCACGGCAGCTTCCTTGCGGCTTTCACTGTCATGCATCATAACAAGCTTTTCTCGTCACTCCGCTTGACAACATACAAGGTTACGCAAACACTCCAAGAATATGCTTAGTGCAAGACCGCCATTGAACACGGTTTCGGGACATATACTGAAGCGGAACTAACCACTGCGGGGACGCCAGCCTGAAAGACGCGCTGGAAAGGTTACTAGTAAGAGTTTTTAACTGCCTATGCCATGTGACGGTTTGGCCACCCCGAGATTAACGCCAATCCGGATGTGGCGTCGCAAAAAGAATCCGTCTTGGAAGTCGGTGGTCCGGCATTCGTATATCGGGAGAATTATAAGACAGCAATTCCGATAAAGCAACTAGGTCGTACTCGAATCATCAACGTCCTTCTTCTGTCTCTCGATTGTGCGACAACGGCATTTTGTACGTTTTTGTGAATTCCATAACTGCATGTGCAGAATATGTCACAGAAATGGACACAAAGAATCACACTGTCGACATCCCTTCATGCTTAGCTTATCCAGTGTAAAATAAGCTCCCGTTATTCTGTTCCGCCACCTTGCCTGTTACGCATTGATGTTGCCCCGGAGCTAACTGTTATCTCACACAAAATATATTTAGTAAACCTCAATTGACACAACTTTTGGTCACGTGGATGCCACGTGTTAAGAAATTCGGTTTCTCGTTGTTAATTCTTAGTGGGATTTAATACTAATAACGTATCGTAAATGTATTTCGGCCGGATATCGACTTTAAACCGATAAACAAGAGAAAGACAGAGCTAAAACGCTTCATCTTACGTATGTACAGATGTGCAGCACTTCTATGTTGTGCCGCTAACACCGTGCTAAAATGATTTGCCACCGGTAGTGATGGGCATGCGAATACACGCTGGAGTCTCACTGCCATTGCTATTTTCCTTTCCCATATCTGTCTAGGTCTGGGCAACCTGACAGTATCAACCCACGTACAGTCTTTGATTGTGCGGCACTTTACCCGTTAAATTCACCTGCTAAATTGATTGGCCAGAGGTTGTGAGCTGCATGCTGAATCAGGCTGGAGTCTCACTACCATTTCCTGTTATTTTTCTTCCTCATATCTGTCGAGGCCTGTGCAACCTGACCGTATCTTCGCCCACGTGCAGTCTCTGACTATGCGGCGCTTTGCCTGGATCAGGCCTGTGCTTTCATATCATACCATATTTTACCTGTTTCAGGTTCGTGCTTTCATCATCATCGCCATCTTACGTGATACTGTACTCTTAAAGGTTCTATGTTAGCGTGGACATTAACTTTCGAAAACGTAGTTTGAAGCTCATGAAACGTGCTCGTTCTTACGTATTCTCCTGGCTCTTTTCTGAAACAGGATCCGTAAAAACGATATGCTTAGTAGGGTTAAATATAGATTCGAATAAGTTTGAAAGTCCACGCCTGTTGATTAGCCAGCAGTCAATCGTGTGCACCGCTGAGTTTACACGTGTGCAGAACAGCTGGTTTCTACAATGCCTAAATGCTAAAAAATCTAAATTTGGACATTGTGCTAATCTTTGGCACATTTCTCTTGCAACTAATTCCAAGTATTCGTTGAAAGAAACTGTGGATCTATGTAGTTTAATTGGCGGTGTGAATCGATCACGGATGTGCAATTGTGCAGCACTTTTGTACCTCGCAGGCTGAATCGCTAAATTGATTTGGTCATGCTACTGCGCTACATGTGGAATCTCGCTGGAGTCTCACTGCCCGTTTTTCTTAGTTTTATCTGTCTATGCCTGGGCACTCTAATATTTTTCCTGTCCATGTGCGGTCTTTGGTGTGCTTTACTTTGCCTTGATCCTGGCTTGTGATTTCATACGTTCATCTTTAACACATTCTTGCAGTTTAATTATACTATGTTTTCCAATTCCCACAAATGCTCACCAGATTGACATAGACGAACATTGGTCATTGCATTTGATGTATATTTGTACATCTCGAACATTTTGCTTATCGACCCAGCCTTCCCGTCACTCGTTTCCAGCTGAGTTCTTTTTGCTTTGTTCACAGGCGCTGATGGTTCAGTACGCATGTTTGATATACGCAATTTGAAGCACTCCACAATTATCTACGAAGACCCGAGCCACGCTGCCTTACTGCGACTTGCATGGAACAAACAAGACTCAAATTATTTGGCCACGTTTGCCAAGGATTCTTCTGAGGTATGTTTTATTGAAACATCGCATTTTTCTTGTTCGTAACAAGCTTCGCAGAACCGTGGTACTCATGTATGTATGTATGTATGAAAGCACAAGCCTGATCCAGGCAAAGTGCAGCACAGTCAGAAACTGCACTTGGGCTAACATACTGTCAGGTTGCCCAGCACTAGACAGATATGATGGGGGGATAGATACAGAAAATAGAAATGATAGTGAGACTCCAGCGTGTTTCAGCATGCAGCTCACTAACGGTGGCCAATTATTTTACCACGGTGTTGGCCGCACAGCACATAAGTATGTGTGTATGATATATGTATGAGAGCACAAGGCTGATCGAGGCAAAGTGCCGCGCAGTCAGAGACTGCACGTGGGCTAAGATACTGGCAGGTTGCCCAGGCCTAGACAGATATGAGAGGGGGAATTGAAATGGTAGTGAGACTCCAGCCTGTTTCAGCATGCAGCTCACCGCCGGTGGCCAATCAATTTAGCACGGTGTTGGCCGCACAGCATATAAGTACTGCACGATTGCACATCCGTGGTACAAATGGTGATAATTTGGAGTCTGTCTTGTGTGTCGCTCAGTTGTGGCAACCCGCTACTCGTGTTTCATCTGTTTTCGACTATTTCAGTTTTTATTTCATGTTAACTTCAATGTTGCTTCAAGTATGTCATGAGCTGCTTGTCCGAACAAAATGTATGCAGGGTGTTTCAGCTTATATCGGTTTGAAGCGTAGAAGATCGCAGACTATCTCATCTCGTAAAGTATGCATGAAATCACATGTCTGGAGCCAGGCAAAACGCCGCATACTCATTGACCGTACACGAAGCAGCTACTTTCCGGTTACCCAGGCGTAAACAGAAATGAAACTACAATGTGTTACCATGCAGCGCATTACCCTTGGCGATCTCGTGTAACGCGTTAAAAGATTGGCATATAATTTTGAATCCCGTTAATGATTCCAGCACTCTTTCATCATCATCACAGATAGCATTACACCTGTAGTATGTACTGAAGGCTTAACGGCCACACAACCATGAAAAAGTAAAATCCTAAAAGATAAGGAATGGTGGACTTAAATAGCTGCAGATTCTATAGAAACAAACTTTGTTGAGTTGCCTACACCTCGAATGGAACATGCGTTCAAACAAGTTTCGTGAACGAGTAGAGCGACATCAGCATGGCAGCTTCCGTGCCGCTTTCACTGCCATGCATCACAAAAAGCTTTTCTCGTGACTCCTTGCATTGAGTGCAATATCTTGAAGTTCGTACATTAACCAATCCATCACCACGAACGGGTTTTATTTTTGAACGTAATATTTTTGTCTCGATTTATACATTTGGACCGAGGATGCCCCCGTAATTGCGACTAAATGATACCGTTTCAACGAGATTATTCGTTAATTCATAAGTCACGATCCTAATGGATTTGTTTCGAGTCGTTTGCTGATCAAATATATTCATTTGATCATCTTTGCTAAACATCAACGTTTACTTGCTTTTTCTCTGTTTCTGAAGGACGAGCTTACATTAATTTAGGAGCATGAAAAGACACGGGTCGTATGTTACGAAGTTATATCTCCAGCTTAACTTGGCATTTTTGAGTTGTTTCTGCTGGTCCACGCAAAACCACATCCAACCCGCTAGGCACTGTAAGATGATGTCTGATGAAGCTGCATATTGCCTACCTATCGGTCACTTTATCTACCCAAAGTTACCATTTAACATCCGTTAAACCATCACTTATTAAAAGCACCTTGGTTGGGCTTGGAATCCCATGAGAGTAGACTTGGTACTCAGAGGCTGCACGAGTCGTATAACATATTTATCCACACACGGAAGTGCAATCATGCAGTACTTTTGTGCCACGAAAGTGACAAGTTTTTTCTGCTCCGGGATGATAAGCTGCACGCCGGAACACGCTTGAGTCTCATTGCCATTGTCCTGAATGGTGAGGTCGACGAAGCCGGTTACATTCTGATGACTTACTTACACTGTGGAATTTGATTTATTCCAACATTGACCATCATGGTGTTATAAGATTATATCAAAATGTTTCGCGTTTTTGGTAGTGTGTGTAGCGGGTGGGGTGGGGTGGGGTGGAGAGAGAAGTCGAAATTGATTGCAGCTGACGCATATCTGGTCAATTGTTACATTTCGGTCCAACAATAGCCACGTTGCGCGCACACGCATCGATTGTGTCTTGATTCATCCCTGAGGTCAACCTGTCCAACGCTAATCGCCTTCACCCACGAATCCCACAACACAAGAGAACCCGATTGGTCAAACGCGTTTATTACGCACAAGACCAACAACGAAACACACACTATTCTTATATAGTCAAAACAAACCACCACAACACTAATCCTCAAACATGTCTGTCCCGGTTGTCACTTAGATCTGATTTGTCAGTTGATTTCATGCCACCGGTACACTTCAAACCCTCGCCACGCAGGGCTCGGTTGACCGACATTGACGAATTGCATATCGTTCGATTGCGGCTGACATTGTCAATCTTCTCATACTTGCGAAGATGTTGCGACTCGAACCGTTTGTTTGTAATCAATCCGAAGCTAAAAATATTACCAGTTCGCAATTGTCGTCGTCGATCTTTTCGACGCTTCTTGCTTTTGTGTTGTGTCGGAGGGTAAAGTTCTGCCTCTCATTCGAAAGCTCGTGATTAGCGCTCATTGCTAATGCACTTCGCACCTGCACAATAGTACACGTACTGTGAAACGGATTAATGCCCGGATGCAGCTAAATTTCAACACGCAAACCAAGATTGTTAATCGAGTTTGCAACCTGACGTCATCTCAGCCCACATGCAGTTTATTCCCGGGTCACAACTTGGCTTCATGCTTGTGCTTTCATATTATACCTAAATCTACACAACCTCCCTCAGAAACGGCAAACTTGAACTGACGTCTCTCTGTGTGGGGTGAAGGGAATTTCTTCTTCTAATTATTTTTCCGTTACCTTTTAGCTGATAATCATTGACTTGCGTCTGCCTTGCACTCCGGTCGCTCGCTTGAACAGTCACCGTGCGTACTTGAATGGTTTCGCCTGGGCTCCGCATTCCAGCTGTCATTTGTGTACCGCCGCGGAGGATTGTCAAGCCTTAATCTGGGACATCCAATCCATGCCCAGAGCCATTGAGGATCCGATTTTGGCATACACTGCCGCGGGGGAGATCAATCAAATCCAATGGTCTTCCACTCAACCAGATTGGATTGCGATTTGTTACAACAGCTCGATGGAAATATTGCGGGTGTAATGGTCTTAACTTTGCCCCCCCCTTCGAATTACTTGGGTTTATCTCTTTTGTCTTACTTCACAAGTGAACACTTTTAATGTAAATGATCATTTTATCTTGTCGTGTATTGTTCTTCAGTGTTATTGGATGGGAGGAGGTGCGATCATCTGGCGTTTTTATCTCATAGTACTCATGATTATATTGATTGTATCGAAATGTTTTTCGCCGGGGTTCGAGGTGCGGTTTGTGTGTAAGTATATTCTATCTGCGTGTGCTTGCTTCCTTTTCAGCTCCGATAACCTGATACTGTTTTATCTCACCTGCAATCTATTAGACTGTGTGGAACTGTACAGGTTTCGGGCGCGTCCTTTTTACACTCGGTATGTTCAACATGGACTGCTACATAAAAATGCTGTGACCGTGTCCAGACCTACTTGAGAGATCGTAGAATAGCAAATCGGGTTTGAGAAACACTATTTCACTTGAACAATTTAATAATTTCTGCCACTGTGTTATTTAATTCGACGTTGCGAACTTTTGGATGATCGATCTGTTTAACAGGTATAAGCCAACAGATCAACTAAATGGAAATGACAAGTGTTTGGATCGATTAGATCACTTGTCTTTGTTTACGACATACAACTGATTTGATTCTCACTGAACCTAATCTTGCTATCTCTGTCTGGTGGTGACAAACAGCTAGAAACAGGTTTTCGTGTGTAAGTGCGGAAGCTATGAGCACTTGAAAAATTACTCAACATACTGCTGATCCATCGTGGAAGAATGACACGTGTGGAAAATGTTTTCATTCGATCATGTGGAAGATTACCACTGCTTACGTAATACCCTGAGCCACTGTGCAATGCTCCTTTACTTTGCGGATTACATCTGGCCAAAATGATTTGCCTAAGGTATTTAGCTGCAAGCGGAATCATGCTGCAGTCTCACTATAATATCTAACCAGACCTGGTCAGATTGTTAGTATCGAAGTTCACGCGCAGGTTCTAACTGTGTTGTACATTGCTTTTAATTGAGACTTGTGATTTCATGCTTACATGCCCAGAGCCGTCTTATATCCTATTTTAGGTGTACACTACAGCGTTAGAGATGCTTGGTTTGCGATGTGAGATAAATGATAATATGCTGACCGCCAAATCGCTTTAAAAAGTAAATGTGCCTCGTGTCTATCTTCATTAGGAACTGTCCGCAAGCTCAGCGCCGCCAATAAATCGGCAGTGTTTAACAGCCATTTTTGAACGTCATTGATTTTCCTACTGCGATTGTTATCGTGTTTCCGTTAGAACATAGCACATTTTTCAACATACATTGTTTAAAATATTCTCCCAATACTGTTGCGCACTTGCATAATCTAGTAATATTGCAGTTTTGCGAGCCAGTCCGGACAATTTTGAAAATTCCAATGCTACACCGCAATGGTGAAGCCGCCAGAATGTTGAACTAAATTTCACTCTCAATACAAAGTTTGATATTTATTCGAAACTGTTACTGTTTAGCGTTATGCTGCTAACAAATTGAGCATGTCATACATTTCAAATTAAAATATGTCCCCAAATATTGCTTCGGTACTTCAGGTGAATCGCTTCTACCACTGCATTTACTGAACATTCTGTTGGATCTAAATGATAATTAATTGCATATCCGATGTAAAGTCGTAGCACGGCGAATTATTTAATTTGATTTCGATTGCGCTGGTAATGCTTGTAACTTTTTTATTGGTGGAGAATAACATTTTCAAACCGATTCAATCTTCATCCGCTGCGGTCGATTGTGGATGAATTCAGAGTGTATACTCCAACTGATAGAACATGTTTGAAATATCGAAAGGTAATTCGGCCACTGAGACATGTAAACAGACATGGTGTGCATGTGGATTTGGTTTTAAACAAAGCAAAGGATTATCATACATGTTACCAACCATGATTGGTTTGGGCGTCTGGGTCCGAGTTCATTCCACGGTCAAGGTCAGTAGACATCGTGGCTCACATGGAAAGTCGAATCGATACGGGTGCCTTCATAATGTGGAAGGGCATTCGCGATGAGCGCTAATTACGAGCTTTCCAATGATATGCAAATATCAACCCTTCGCACAACGCAAGAACAGGAAGCGCCGAAAAATCAAAAATGATAATCACGAACTCGTAATATTTCAGGTTTTGGAAAGATTGCGTTAGAACTGTTCAAACGACCAACTCTTTGTAAGTATGAAAAGATGGACAACATAGGCCGTAATCAAACGATGTGCAATTAGTCACTGTCGGTCAAACGAGCCTTGTGTGGCGTGAGATTGAGCTGTATTGGTTGGCACGAAATCCACTCAGATCGAAGGGGCACCGGGACACATACGTTTAAGGATCAGTATTGTTGTTGTTATGACTATAAGATAGGCATGTGCTTTGTTATTCGTCTTGTGCATAATAAACGCGTTTGACAAATGGGCATTTCTTGTGTTGTGGGATTAGTGGGTGAACGGGATTAGCCTTGGACAGGCTTAACTCAGGGATGAATCGAGACAATCGATGTGCGTTTGTGCAACGTGGTGATAAAACGTGGTCAATGTTGGACTGATGACCTCAAAAATGTGAATATTGGCCAGAAGTTTGCCCCCTGCCACTTGTTGACCTGAAATGACTTAACGCAATCATTTCCTGCCTCTCTCTACACCACCCGCTACAATAAATTATACCTCTATTCACTCGAAACAGATTCACGGGACAATAATGGTATCTAGGTTTTATATGACCAAACACGTGTGATAATGATTAGAACGCATGTGCGTTCATTACTGGACATCTGTTCACTTAGACGATAATTGTGAAAAGCCAATTCAATTGGGTTAAATGCTCAAAAACCATAATCCACTAATTGGTTGACTACGGATTGTTTACAGTTTGTCAAGGATGCACTGTGAAACATGTTGTTACGGGAATCTATGAGGAAATATGTAGCAATTTCAAGATATGTAGATTCTGAACTTACTGCCCTACCTAATGAGTGCATACAGCATGCAAACGGTCGTGGGTTATGAGTGAAATGGAAATGTATGTTAATAGGAGTTTATATGGAACAATTTATCCAGCTAAATTACACATCGATTACTCAACCAATTGCCCCAAGAGATTAAATAGAATTATAACCCATTTGTACGTAGGACAGTGAGATATTTAACATCATCATTGAACATTTATGGTTAACAAAAGATGTAATTTTACGATAACCACAGTCGGAATATAGTTATGAAATTATGTAAATGCCCTCTTGAGCTAAATTAGGCAGAGATATAGAAGCTTAATAGGTGTGGGGTAATCTCAAGTTTACCTTCCTATAGTTATCAAGTTTTGATTTAACTAATGCTAATGTAGTGAATTTTATCCGATTGGCAGGTAGGGAATTTGAAACAAAATACTCACACTAAAGTAGTGTTTCTCACATTGCTCGTACTTGCCGGCTGATTGCCATCAAATGGTGGATATAGTAATATTAGGTGCAGTGAACCTTGAAATAATGGAATAGGGTTAAACAAAGTAATGATTTCATGCCACTGTTAAATAGGGTTCGTACGACGAACCACGATGTTCAAACACAGAATCCTGGTCAAGCAATCAAGGCGCCCATGGATGACCAGAGTAATGTTTTGCTCACACTCTTAATAAAAAATGCTTGAGTATTTCTGTTTACAGTGTGAGATATTCCACTTGCAGCCGTGATTTTTCTTGCAGTTTGAAATTTGAATGGATTTAAGATTCACGAATTTTTGACTACAAGAAGCACATAGCTTCACCATCACCATGGTACAGTAAATACTCATTCATTTAAAAAGAATAACACATAAACATGTAACGTCATGTATAGTTCAGTTGAATACTTACATTGAATCAATACACAGGTGTCGTCAAATAGTTATGCAAAATATTGGTGTTCAAATTTTGAATGAAAGTTTGAAAGCTGGGAGCGGTAACAATAATTTCGGGAGGGCGTTCCATAGGAAACAGACTTGTACAGAATTAAGAATATCGGCGACAGCTAATAAGGGAATGGGGAATTTTTGTTGTTGATGAGTGGCTGCGTGTATGTTGTGACTTACGATATTTGAATGAATAATTTAAAGGATGATGTGGGGTATTTAATATTTGGTATTTTAATATCACATCACTCCGAAGGCTTTTTTGAAGGGGGTAGGGAGTCTGAGTTTTGTAATGGTTACTCGTACGTTAGTTTTCGGCAGCCATATACGAGTTTGGTTGTACGATTGTATGTTTTGTGAAGCAATAGTATGTCCTACTTAACCAGGGAGTCCAAGCTTGCGACGCATTCTCCATGGTTAGCATTAGGTAGTCTCTCGTGATTGTGCGCAACGATCCAGATGAGTAGGTTCTGAAAATCTATAGCAGCAATCCCAAAAGCTTCGAAGCACACATGTATATTACCTCACTATACACGCTGTTCTTTAGGTTGCCGCATACCCAGACTCCAAAAACACTTTCCGACTCGGTCCATCTCCACATCTTCTGCCTAAAGTGATATTGGTACTGGCTAGGCTTACCAATTTGCAACACATTGCAGTGTTGGAAATTGAGTGGTAGCTTGTTCCACAGCGACTATTCATTGAGATCATCGAAATCACTTTGCAGTTGTACACAATCCGCACTTGATTTTATCCGCGTCCAAAATATAATATCACCAGCAAGGAGAATCAAAATGCATGAAAGCTTATATTGTAGGTCGTTGATGTAAACCAAGCAAAGTACTGGCGTGGATGCTAGCTCCTTCGTCAACCGCTTAAGTGCAGTCATTTGAAACGTTCAACATGTTTGTCAAGCATGAGACAGATTTACGAAAAACGGGCTTTGTGATTCCAAATGACGAACTATTTTTCCGTCACTATACACTCTAGAACTTTGGATATCGCAGGAAGTAAGGTGAGAGGACTGTAGTTTATATGCTTCCGTGTACCGTCTTGAAGACAGTGATCCGCATTTTGTTACTAAGAACAGTGAGCACCTTCCTCATGTTGATGTATATTTAGGGACGGTTAGACTTCCGTTGGAACAGATAGACACACAATCCGCGCATGACCATACGGTATTCATCCGTTGGTTTTACGAGTGCTCTCAGATGGCTTGTTATATCCGCTGTCTAGGTTGTTCAAATATCTGAAATATTAGTGGTGATACCACAGTAATGAAAACAAGGTAGAATAAAACCAATGTTTAAGGTGATGACCCTATCTGTCCTGCAAATTATAGGCTTGTGACACTGACTTCTGTGATATGAAAACTTTTAAGGGAGTCGATAAATGTCGAAACAGAGAAATTTCTTTCACAGTGTTAGCGTTGATCTAAAAAAACAAAGAATTCACCAAAAATCGCTCACGTGTTAATTACTTGATCCTGTCGCCAGAAAGCTGGTGTGCTTTGACGGATTCTGATCAGGCGGTTAATGTTGTTTTATTGACTTCAGCAATGCATTCGACCATATGCCAAACCACCAATTGCTCGTCAAGCTTGAAGGTATAGGCATTCAAGGGAGTCTTTTTAATTGGATCGAGGCATTCATTTTAGGTTGGTCAAACGTGTAGTGCTTAAAGGCGTTTTGTCTTCAGAGTTGACTGCTAACTCGGGTGTGCAACAGGGATCTGTTTTCGGCCAGTTGTTATTCGAGATTTTCGTGAGCAACCTTCCAGACGCGGTATCCATCGATTGCCTTCCATTCTCGGAGGATCTGAACCTGTGGGTTTCTGTCAGTTTTCGTGATGGCTAGGAGCGACTACAACGACCAGTTGATGATTTAGTCAATTGGACAAATCGCTCGTCATTATCTAGAAATGAAGACAAGTCAGTCGTCATACGCATAGACTCTGGTGATACAGCTGGGTAATGCTTTATGAAAAGTAAGCCTAACACATCGGTGATAGTCGAAAACAATTTAGGGATTTTGGTTATGGATTCCTCGAAGTAGAAGGCAGACACGTGTCGGAGAATGGGCGGCGCTACCAGGAGGCTCTGGATCATTCGGCGTTCATTTGCATTGATCACCCCTAATATGTTTCAGACGCTCTTCTCAGCGCATGATCGTCCTCTGTTAGAATATGGGCTACCTTTTGCATTTAATCAGTCTTGAGTCGAAAGTGACTCCTTAAAGAGGGCACAAAGTCGGTGGACTAAGATGGTTCACGGTATGCGCCACCTAACGTAAGAGGATAGGCGTAGTTAATTATAACTTTACCTCCTAGAATGTCGAAGAGAAAGGTTTCATATTCTTCTCACACGCCGAATCCTTCTGGGGCAATATGGCGACAATTCAGCCGGGTATTTCGATTTGTAGGTGAATCGAGGACTCGTGGACATGACCTTTACTTAGCTTACGCTAAGTAATGCGAGCACGCTATTAATGCGGGTGATACACAGTTGGAACAAATAAGGCTCTTGTCTCTACCATTTGACGCCGGATTAAGGAGGAGGGTTGGAGGTCTTTTAGTTAAACTTTAGTTAGCATTCTACTAGGTGAGTCAAAGATCCCTGAGGATGAAGCTCGCAGCCAAAGAAGTATCCGGTAAGCTTCACGACCAGATAATCAGTTTTCTTTGTGACGGATCCTTCCAGGTCAGTTTGGCGATCCTGCCTCTGGATTCGCATAAGCTACCAGTAGGGTCATAAAGGGTTCAGTAATAGGCCAAATAATCTACATGATCTTCATCGATTATCTGGCTTCTCAAATGTCGTAACCCTGCTACGTGTTTGTAGATTATGTCAAATTGGACATCTGCAGTGATCGCGTTGATTTGTTAGGAGATAATCAAAAGGTCAATAAAAAGTCACAGGATTTGGTTTTTCCTCTGAACTATAGCGAATATCATCTGTTGTGTGCAGCAGTCGAGAAAATTACAGTAACTGCGAATAGCGTTAGGATCGACTTCAAATCTATTTAGAGGGCTAATGATTTAGGTATAGTCGTAACAGCTGACTCAAAACGGGTTGTGTAATGTGCCTCAGCTGCACAACGAGCTAGAGTAGAAATCTTCAGGGTTAAATCTGTTCTGACATGTAGAACGTCGAAGTGTTTATGCTCATATATACAGCGATTGTCAGGCCTCGTTCAGAATACTGTGTGCATACCTCGAGCATTTTCTTCACAAAGACATAATAGTACTAGATGGGTTCCAAAGTCTGACCACCAAAGTGGTTGATGGTATTCAAAGTTATTCAAAGTTTATCGTCCAAAAAGCAAATACTTCGCAGTAACCACAGATTAAAAATATAGAGAATTCATAAAAAACAACACAAATGTTTTATACATATGGAAAGTCAGCACGTGTATTCAGGTGCAAGGTTGGGTTTGGTCAACATTTCAGCCTTGAACATGTTCAGGCTTGTTGCGAAAATGATATGTGGGGGCAGGAAGTTCCATAGAAAACAGACTCTGACAGCAAAGAAAAACCTTCGACAATTTGATCTGGATTGTGGAATAATTAACTTGTAGACATGCGATCTGCTACCACGTGCTTCTTGCCGATGGAACAGGTGTTCAAGTGGGTGATCCACTGTATGCAGAATGTTGAAAAGCAGGATCAAGTCACCCCTGAGACGACGGTACGAAAAGTGAAAGAGGTTCAGCGTTGCAATCCGCTCCTCGTACGGCCTGTTGCATAGACCGGTCATCAGTTTTGTAGCGCGTTGGTATACGCGTTGCAGCAAGGTCATGTCCTTTTGTAACCATGGGGACATGCTTGAACAGCATATTCCATTGTTGGTCTGATATAGGTGTTAATTATACGTGGGAGTATCTGCTTTGAGAAACGACCAAAGATCCTTCTGAACAATGCTAAGATTTGGCAGGACTTTTTGTATGCAACATTACAGTGCCGTGAAGACTTAAGGTTACTGCTAATCCACACGCCCAGGTCTTTCTCCTCAGTAACCCATGAAAGTTGCTGAGATCCCAGAGAGTATGTAAATTCGAATGATTTACCGACGTTTAACATTTTACATTTTTGGATGTTGAATGGTAAGCAGTTCCGCAACGACTAATTATAAAGTGCTTCGAGATCTTTTTGGAGAATTTGGCAATCTTCTATGGTGCGTGTGCTAGTCCAGACTTTGATGTAATCCGCAAATAAAATGATTTTGCTGCGTACGATTTCGGGTATATTATTCGCGTACACGAGGAAGAGTATTGGCCCCAAGACTGAGCCTTGAGGTACGCCACTTGTAACTTCTACTGGGCTGGATAGTGCCCCATCAATTCTAACCCTTATAACTCTACCAGTCAAGTAATCCTGTATCCAGGCCAATAGTCTGCCGCACACCATGAGCTGCTCCAAGTTTTGTAGCAGTATGCTGTGGTTAACTCGGTCAAAAGCTTTAGACATGTCCAAGTAACAAGCATGGATAGGGCATCCATCGTCCACAACTCTAGTCCAATTATCGAGAGTTATGAAAAGATTGGTGAGACAGGAGTGTCTTGTCCTGAATCCGTGCTGTACGATGGAAATCAGCTCATTTTATTCCAAGTGTTTAACGAGTTCATCAGTCACAAGTCGTTCGAGAACTTTAGAAACCACTGGCAACAACGTGACTGGTCTGTAGTTAGACACATAAGATCGGTTGCCTCCTTTGTATATCGGAGTGATTAGTCCACTTTTCCAGTCATTAGCAACCGTGCTACAACTGAAGGACAGATTGAAAAGGTCAGAGAGTGGTGAACATAGAGCATTGGCGCATTACTTTAGGATGAATGGTGTTATTTCATCAGCACACGGGGATTTTTTGTATTTTACCCTATGAGGAACGTCTAATTTATTCAAGTCTTTTTTAACTTTAACGTCGGCGTCTACGGGGTGACCTAATTGATACCTTCAAAATCCTGAAAGGCTTAGGAGACGATGGTTGTCAAAACCTGTGCGATCATGGTTGAAATCTGATAGTCATCAAACGTCATTTGTATCAACTAAGTACGCCATCTATCGTCAGGACAGGGATACTGGTGCTACGGTCGGGAAGTGGCAATTATGATAAACGAAGATCTTTCCCACAGTGAGACATCGATAAAGATTGCT
>JACCGJ010008744.1:0-10753 GCA_013407085.1 Atriophallophorus winterbourni | reverse complement strand
TGGCATCGTTGCTGCGAGAATATATTGGATTGCTGGATAGAATTTTCTAACGAGCCACGAAGCTAGTAGATGGGATGCAACTCATCCCATGCCGAGAGCGAATCCTCATGCTCTGATAGACTAATTTTACACAAAGTCGAGTAAGGAGCGACGTGATCTTAATCTATAAAATTTTGCGGATAAAAAATCGCTATTTGATAGAGATCAGTTAGTCCAACATTACACGGAGTCATTCAAGTTGTCTCGTTAGACTGTTATCACGGTTCGATTGAAGACATCATTTGTTTCATCTGTTTACTTGCTTTCTATGAAATACACTACAACAATATATTTGAAAGACAACCGCGATGCGTGTTTTCAAATTAAAACTAGATGCTTATATCAAAGATTCCTCCACTATCGGGCATGTATATTGTCCCCATATGAACGCACACGAAGCAAACACTTCATGGGAATTTTGATCGTGTCCTCTGTATTATTATAGCTGTCATACAATGGTACTTCCAAGATTCTGAGTAATTTTCTATCCATTGAGTGCTGTTAATTTGCAGAGTATGTTGCTCTTCATATGGGAATTTGTCAAAGAACTCCTTTATATAATGTTTCATTTATGGTCGTTTTTCATCTTTGGTTTAAAATTCCAATTGATTCATTGTTGGATTTCAACTGTCCTCATTTATCGGAACAGAGAAATCTCTATTTTCTCATGTAGTTTATTATACCAAGAGACGTGGTGAACAATATTCCAGTGAGTATTCGGCTTTTTAAAGTGATTCCCGAATTTTGATTGGCAATTCACCCACAAGCCGTTCTGTGAAAACCAAATTACTGTGAACTACAGCCGGTAATTCAAAAGGTTATTCGCCCGATTTCGTTTTGAACTCAGGTTTTGTATACCTTCATGTAATTTTCTCGGTACGCATCCTGTGAATAGATGTCTGCAGTTTGTGTCGCGATTAAGTGCACTCATGTAAATCAATTAGAAAAAAATGATTTTATTCTTGGAAATCCAAGGCATGCTAATCATGATCAATAATTACTAAAATGTTTGTACAATTGCAAATGCATTTTCAAGGTCACTTGTGCAGCGGAATTTTACGTCCAATAAAAATGAATTTAAACAGTATTTAAAAATTCTTTCCAGATAATCAGCAAGTTATTTGATATTATAAAAAACACTGGCATTGCGAGAAAGAAAAATCATTGAATGTTCCGGAAAGCACTGAAGTTTACCGGATAATGTAGGAGGCTCTCTATCGGTCCTCGGTTTGTAATTAAGGAGCTGTAAGCCCTAGTGGCATTTTTAGCAAAAGTCTAAAGAGACTTATTACGGATAATATCTTTCGCCGTATGTTCGACTGTTTGTTGTTCAACTGTGTTCTGCAACGCTCTCTAAAGTAAAGCCAATCCTAACAGAACTCATATGTTTCCTAAATGTGATAACCAATAGGATAGATAAAGGCAAACGTGTCAAAGTTATTAAACGGGATTTTCAAGATTCAAGATTTTATGGTTGAAAAAGCAATTACTTTACAATAACCATGCAGTTGAACTATAGGTACAAGTGTATATGTGTATGTGCGTAGAAAAATTTTAAAATCAAAATAATTCTGGTAACGATAGATTATAAATAGTTCGGGGCATAATTTGGATTGGCTCTCAGGAAATCGTCCAGTTTTAATTTAAATATAGAAAAAGTGTTTGAGCTTACCAAATTGGCTGGCAGGGAATTCCAAGCGAAACAAATACGCACAGAATAAAAATACCTGCGGCAGTTCTGATTGGAGTGGGGTATTTCCAACTTGCAGTTGTGACCGCGGTTGTTGCTGGATGTTCGTCGGTGAAATAGTATATCCAAAGGGTGGGAAACACTGTTAAGGATTTTGAATGTGAGGAGGAGGTCGGCTCGCAGTCTCCTTTGTGCAAGTGTCGTCAGCTTCAGTTTACTTAGTCGGTCAGCGAATGGTAGGTTTTCGAGCCCAATGACCAACTTTGAGGCTCTGTGATATATGCGATCCAATAGTGAAATGTCTTTTTGAAGCCATGGGGTCCAGGCTTGTGAAGCGTAATCAGTAAGCGGGTGTATGTACGTGTTCATCATCAGAGAAAAACATCTCTGGGAAAAACGTCCGAATATCCGCCTTAACACACCGAGCATCCGAGACGCGCGTTTGTAAACGGCTTCGCATTGTAGACCATTTTTCAGGCTACCGCAAATCCAGACACCCAGGTCTTTTTCTTCTTTGGTGTACTCCAGGATATTGTTGCCAAGCTTGTATGAATGAGAAAAGCTTAGCACACGACCAATGTGCATGATTTGAGACTTCTGCATGTTTAGCGGTAGGTTATTTTCAGATAACCACATTTGCACAGCATCCAAGTCACTTTGAAGCACACTGCAATCCTCGGCAGTGCTGATTTTTTCCATATTTTTATGTCATCTGCGAACAGAACCATCTTACTGCCGCGTGGTGTTGGCAGGTCATTCATATAAATCAGAAACAGTATCGGTCCAAGCACGGATCCCTGTGGAACACCGCTAGTGACGTCGATTTCCTTCGATAGTATACCGTCAACTCGAACCCGTATGTGTCTTTTGCTGAGATAGTCTCGCAACAAGTCATACAGTCCTCCAGCAATACCGTGTTTCTTTAGCTTGTTCAGCAGTAAGTTGTGATCAACTCTGTCAAAAGCTTTAGAAATGTCAAGGTAGCATGCATGAATACTGCCTCCAGCGTCCACTACACTAGTCCAGTCGTCCAAACATGTCAGCAAATTAGTTAGACAAGAGCGGTTTCTGCGAAATCCGTGTTGGGCAATTGTCAAGAGTCCGTTCGTCCGTCCAGGTGGCGCACTAATTCTGCAGTGATTATGCGCTCAAAAACCTTTGAAACCGAAGACAGCAATGTCACAGGCCTGTAATTGTTTTACTTCAGAACGGCATCCACTTTTGTAAATTGGTGTAATTAGTCCCAGCTCCAATCAATTGGTACCATTCCAACTTGAAGCAATTCGTTAAACAGACGAGATAAAGGTTCCGTGAGCTGCGCATGACAGCTTTTGAGGAGCTTCGGTGAAATTTCGTCTGGTCCCGGAGATTTCTTTGCGTTTGACTTTCTTAAGTGCTGCGCAACCACCATCGGAGTAATTAATATTTCACTCAGAGTGGGACGATCATAACGAATGCTTGGTTCCTGTCCGTGCTCTGTGGATTTAGGGCAAATACTCCAGCATAAAAGTCTGCCAACAAATCAGCGGTTTGTTCAACGGATTCAGTGAAGCCGGATGAAGTTCTTAGGGCAAAGACACCTGGTTTAATATTTGTTCTGTCGTTCACAAGTCGATATAAAAGCTTTGGATTCCGATGCATCTGTAAAATCAATTGCGATTAAAAAGCTTGGTAATCGTCTCGAATCAAACTGATAACTTTATTTCGCAGTCGTGTAAATTGCATCCAAGAATCAGTTGTATTTGTAGTCTTATGAAACTCCCATGCTATTGCCCTTTGCTGCCTTCAATTTTTGGTCCTGCTACGTAGCTTAAATTTGTTACGTCGCGAATTTTTCTTCGGGACGAGGTTTGAATGTTTCTCCAATATAAATTTTAGGTGTTGTAGGAGAGAGCGCCAGTGACTCTCTGGAACGGAGTAATCCAATTGTATGAGAATAATGCTTTAGAGCTCTGCACAAAGGGTACGTTAGTTTACCTTTCTGAAGCATTTCATTACGTCAAATTTGCGCCTAGCACTACAAACATAGTCGAATTGTAGGACAACGTGGTCGCTCCGTCCGATCGGCGGTTTATAGATGATAGTTTCTACAGCGGTAGGATCAGATGTAAGTATCAAGGGCACTTGACTCGGTAAACCACAGAGTGTTTGCAATCAAACTTGGTTTTTATGTGTGAAACAGTATGATAGACTTCTTGAGCAAATTATACTTTCTGGTCAAGCTAGGCACTATTCACTAGAAGTGAGGGTTGTTATTAGAGTACTCGCAAAGCTACCTTTCCTCATGTTCATCGATGACTTAGCAGTGTACGGATGATTTCAAGCAAATCAGATGACTGAAATAATAGGATCTCTTTGATGATATCCAACAGCTAATCAAGTGGTTTTCTACACGCGATCTCCTATTAAATTTTAAAAAGCTCTATCTTGTCAACTGTTGTTAAAATGCTCAAGGTTTCTAGACTAAAACGTATAGTGTAAATTTTTAGTGGGCAAAGTACGTGATTTAAGTATTAAGGTTTGTTATGAATTTATATGGAGTGATCAATTTGCAGCTGATGATAGCCGCGCTGAGAACGAGATTTTGCGCTTTCGATCAGTTTAATCCTGCTGAATTATGGAGGTTTTCATTCCACGCGGGCGCTGAACACTTGGAACTCGCATCCAAACGAGCTCCCGTTCACACCATATTAGATTCTTATTTCTTAAGACAAATTGACTTGGTCTCCTGAGATATTTCGTGGTGGTCCTCCATTCTCGGGGCTTGCATTGTCAGCAAAAGTTACCCATATTGCTTGTTGCGAAAAGGCTTTAACCGAATACAATCGCATTTGCTTTACATCCAGGAAAAATAAAAGAAGATGAGATCAATCAAAATTTCAAACTAAAGTTTCTACTCACTACCGCATTGGGAAGCCGGGATGATAACCCTTATCTACAAAGGTGGTAGCTGTTCAGATGCAGTAAACTATAGACCGGTAACGCTACTTCCGGTGATCTCTAAATTGATGGAACGCATTGTTATTGCGCGCATAAGAGAACATTTTGAATATCTAAATATTTTGACTGCAGCACAACACGGTTTTCAAAGTAATCGTGGCTGTCTATCTAAACTTCTAACGAATTTCGAGGATTGGACCGAGGCACTAGACGAAGGTGAGGCTTTACATGCTTACTACATCGATGTTTTCGAAGCTTTCGATAGAGTTAACTATGACATTTTAGGAAAAAACTCGAGGCTTATGGAATAACGGGAATGATGCTGAGTTGGATGAGAAGCTATCTTACTGATAGACACCTACAAGTTTCCGTTAGCAACACCTTCTCCAGATGAAGTTCCTCACAAGTGGAGTTCCGCGAGGCTTGATGCTTGGACCACTTCTATTCTTGGTGTACATGAAAGATATGTTAGAGGATATTGGATGTAATTTGATAGTTTGCCGATTATATTAACATTTGGAAACCTGTCAGGTCTGTTAATGAATGTAAGGCATTACCGCGAGATCTGTGCACCCTATTTCGTTGGTTGAATTCAAATGAGTTACCATTCAACCCTGCGAAATGTAAAATGCTGCGGCTTGGAAAATCCATGCACCTCACGCATCACCGTGGCATGCAAGATCTCTTCTGGACAACTGCAGAAAAAGATATCCGTATCTGGGTGTCGTATTACCTCAAGGCTGGACATCAATGCCGGATAATGTAGAACGAAGCCTGCAGTATCTTGAGTCTTCTAAAAAGGATATTCAGGATTTTCACTCCAGAAAATTTACCCCGGTTAATTAATACATATGTACGTGCTGTTATGGAATATTCCATCCAAACCTGGTCGTCATGGCTGAGGAAGGATATTGAACTACTTGTCAAGATTTCTCATCGTGCGACAAAGTTGGTGCTCCGTTACAGAAATTTGACTTTCAGAGATAGAACGTTAGAACTAAATCTACATGATTTTAGAAGACGACGGATAAGGAGTGACTTTTTGTTGGCCGTCAAAATCTTGTACACTGAGAACCATCATCTTAAAAATTTGCTGATGCCGAATGGCCTTACGAAAGCATCCGAAGTCTTCAAGCATTTCACATTCTCATTTGGAAATTTGTCGAAATTTTTTTCTCAGTAAGAATGTTTTCACCTGGAACATTTTGCCTGGAAAAATCACACGCTCGGAATCTGTTGCGGGTTTTGCTTCCAAACTGGGTGAACATATGACGAAACATGCGGTATGTAACTGTCTCTATTGATTAATAACATATTTTGTATTTTTACTCCATATACCTGTTATCATATGGTTATGGTTAATCTTACAGCTTTTTCTACAATTGATGATTCTGAGTTCCCAGTTTTCAGTTCTGAACTATCGCTCTTTCCACAAGAAGTACTGCAACTTTCTCTTTTAAAATAAGACGCGCCGAAGAGGCCAAAACTCATCCGAAACGATACTACAGCTACGTTTAATCTAAAGGCTCAACACGAAAAGAGACGATGACTCTGTCGTCATTGCAACCATTGAATAGGCTAGTTTTTCCTTGCATTTTTAGAGCATGCAACACCAAGATAATAACTAGAACGCATCTGCGTCATCACTTCCATGTGCACTCACTAAACGCCCTTTTCGCACTGACCTCACATTCGAGGTACACAATGTCAATATTGTATTAGCGAGCCTAGCATACATCAATTCAGCAGGGACCGATAATATCCATCCACGAATAATCAGACTGATAAATACTAGTTTAGCTGCGCCTAACACAGAACATTTCTGAACATCCCTCAGACTAGGCACCATTAATTGGGAATTGAGAACAGGAGTTGTACTGCCTATTCATAATGGAGGAGCTATTTCAGTTGTCAAAATTACCGCCCGGTTAACCTCACTAGTGTACTATGTATGATTATGGAAAGGTTGATCCTCGTCAAAATTAGTGGATAACTAACCAAACACTCTCTACTGAATGCTGCACAACACGGATTCCTAAGAGGTAGGTCATGTCTGACAAATTATTGAGCTTTATAAACAAGGCCACTAAGAGGATGGATAATGTTATAGCGGTAGAAGTCGTCTATTTCGACTTTAGTATGGCTTTTATTTCAGTCAACCGAAGGCTATTTCCTCTCAAACTCTCAGACATAGGAGTATCAGGAGACCAACTGGGCTGGATTTGCGCATTCATTGGTGACCGTTTATTCCTGTCAGCATAGGTGATTCATACTCCTCATGTGCGCATATAACAAGTGGGGTTCCACATGGCTGAGTCTTGGGGATGTTGCTGTTACACATCTTCATTGATGATAAATCTAAACAACTGGGTCTACTCTATTACATATTTGATGACGGCGTAAATATTGTCGGTGGGTCAAATTACTCCTATCTAATAAATGGCGTAAAAGCTGTTACGACATGGGCGGTTACGTGGAAACGTACCCTTAGCCTAGAGAAGAGTCACTTGCTCTGTATACTGGCAGGCAACATGATTGTCTCTACGCTTTTAGCCCACACCGAGTTCTGTAGGGTAAAATCTACTAAGGACTTAGGAATCATAGTCTCCGCAAAATGAAGTTAGCTGACCAATGTGCTGCTGCGGCTCCAATGGACAGGAGGGACCTTTTTCGACTTCGTTCAGCCCTCACATACAGAAAAGCTGCAGTTCTGTTGCCCCTCTACAGGGAAATAGTAACGACACATCTAGAATACTGTATACAGGCTTGGAGGCCGTTTTTTCAGAAGGATATCGCGCAGATAGAAAAGGTACAAAATCTGGCCATACGCATGTTCCAGGGGTTAGCATATACCAAGTATGAAAATTGTTTATTAGCATTCGGACGTTTCTTGCTTAGGAGGAGGCAGCTCAGGGTGGATCTCATAGAGACCTTTAAAGTTGACAAAGTATTGAGCTGTCTTGATTTCGATGACTTCATTCGGTTCTTTCCTTAGGTTTGTACACGAGGGCGCAGTCTTGAGCTAAGTAAGCAGCACACAGGGTGGAACCCAGAACGCACTACTCTAGCATCCATGTAGTGAACGCATGGAATTCACATTTGATTGTAATTTTCATTCAAGGAACCGTCCGGGTTGAGCGACGCGCAAAATCCCCACGTATATCAAAACTCAGCGCGGATTTATTAACAAATGCAATAATCAATTATTGGTTTCAACCAGGATAAAATCCGGGTCAATGTCAAAACAATATCGAGTAAGTACTAAGTTACATACACGAGTCAAAATTAAAGAAAAGCTCGGATGTCCGAACGTCCCACGCAATCGAGATTGTGCACAACAAAAAAGTGTCAAACTGAGAAAAGGGTTTATAAAGAGTTACTGTAATGAGATGTCAGAAAAGCAGGGTGGAACGTGATATTTACGGAACAGGAAGAAACACACCGCTCACAAAGACAGCATGGCTTTTGTTCTACGCTGATTTTCTGTTCATTACATCGTTTATCAGATTTGCACAATTGTCAATCGAAGGTTTCCTGTCAATAATGAGATTTTGTTCCGAGGCACACACATGGGAACTCAAATCGACATGAACACTGATCACTTTGATTGGTGACACTTCATCGTTTATTGCAGCACCACAAACGTTTCCGACTGTGCCATCAATCGCGTGAAACGAACATATAAACAACTCGGCCAGGTCCCCAGTAAAATCCAAATTCAAACACAGGTTTCAAGGGAATACCCAAATGTGGATTCAACAGAACTTTTGATCTTGTCCTCATATCAGTCTCTGTAAATTCAGTGGTCAACATATTTTCCAAATCGATACGCATATAGCAGGGCGAACCAAAACAAGCAAGACAATCATAATTTCTGACAAAGGCTGAATAGCTACAAAGTCAACATCTGCTACGGGTGTTTTTTATCGAACGCATTAACCAATTTTCGGGTTCATGAAACGAGGTATTCGAGTCAAACCTTCGCATATTCTGGGGTTGGGGTCTCGATAGCGAGGTTATGGTGCAGCGGTCACGTGCTTCGCTCAGGAGTCCTATGGCGCACGTAAGGTTCCTGGTTGAGGCATTATTTCCTATTTAAATTTCGTCAATCGCTTGAAGATTCTTCATTATATATAAATAGTTTTTTCACTTCTGTCTCCCTTATCTCAATTTCATTTTCATAGAAAGGAATCTCCTTCTCTAATTGTCTCAATTCTCTTGCTTTTCTTTTCCATTCCATCTCATCAAGTCGTGCCTCTGCTGGTTCAGCGAACCGGTGTCCGAATGGTTGCAAAGATTGAGATAAGGAACAGCTGGTGAGTCATCAGGAAAGGAATCAAAACTGAACCCGCTCATCAGAGAATTTGTTCTGGAGCGACTTGATAAAAACCTCATTGAACATTCAACATGCTATAAGGTTGTTTGACGAATTTCGAATTTCGAATTTCGAATCGAAATCAACGAAGACGAATGAAAACTTCTAATTAACTGAGTACTACTGAGTACTGTTCAATTGAGCACTTTTGATTGTAATTGACAATCAAGAAACCTCCCAGGTAAAGTGATATTTTTTTTGATTGTCAATTACAATCAAAAGTACTTAATTAAACAGTACTCAAAAGTGCTCATTTAAATGAGTACCTCTGATTTTAATTGAAAATCAAGGAAACGTCATAAGTTGAGTGGCGCCCGAAATCCCAAGGTATATCAGAACTTAACGAGGATTTGTCACCACCATAATCATCATGAAAGACAGCATTTCACTAGTAGCACGTACCGAATGCTTAACTGCCATACAACCATGAAAAATTAAAATCCTAAAAGATGTGGAAGGGTAAGACCTAAATTGCTACGGCTTCTATGGAAGAGTAGCCACAAACAAACTTGGAAGAGGTACCTACATCTCGAATGGAGGTATAGGTACTTCTTTGCCTATGTGACGGTTTGGCCACCCCGAGATTTTCGCCAATCAGGATGTGGCGTCGCGAAAAGAATCCGTTTTGGAAGTCGGTGGTCCGGATTCCGTAACACGTGGACAACCAGCGTAACCTATGCAGGTTGATCTGCTTCTCTATATTAACATTACTACCGAAAAACGTATTTCGGAGAGCATCGTTGCGTATGCGATTGTAATAGCTAATTCCTAGAATGCTGCGGAGACACCGATTGTCGAATACTTGCCTGTGCATCTGTGCACGAGTCGAAGAGCAGAACTATATCACCAGCATAATCCAAGTCAAGGAGCTTGACGTCTGGCATTATGTAAACTCTGAAAGCTGGAGCACCATCGTTGCACAATTCCATAATTGCATCAATTACAAAATTGAACAATAAAGGAGAAATCGAGCATCCTTGTCGGACGCCACTTGTGGTGTGGAATTTGGGTGAGAGTTCGTTGTAAACCCTAACGCATGCAGTAGCATAAAGTGCACGTAGTATGCTGACATACATTTGCGGAACGCCTTCGCATAGCAAGGTGTGAAACAGGACATTTCGATCGACTGAATCAAATGCTCCTTTGAAGTCTATAAAGATGGCTATTTTCGGCTGTCGATAAGTGTGCCGCAGTTCTAAGATCCGTCGAAGAGCAAAAATGTTGTCGACACAGCCTTCTTCAGGCCGGAAGCCAGCTTCCTGCTCTCGAATCTGTGATTCCCTATGCGATGTTAATCTTCGAAGACATATTGACGCTAATAATCTCGTAATGATTTGAGTGAGACTTATCCCACGGTGATTAGAGCATGAGCTCCGCACAACTTTTTTAAATATAGTTATGATACCTTATTCGCGCCAACTCGGAGGGACGGATTCTGACAATCACACTTACGGAGGAGATCGCCTAATGTGCTGATTATAACTTGGCCAACTTCTTTGAACAAAACAGGTGGTATGTCATCGGAGCCAGCAGCTTTGAATCGTTTCATGTATTCCATACATTCTCTAATTTCTAAATCATTAGAGGGATCTACGCTAACAGACCAGGGTTCACAACGTTTCAAGTCAGGGAATGATTCTGTTGCAGGCGACCAGCTGAATTGTTCTTAAAAATGTTCGACCCAACGTGAGAGGCGGCGATTCTTATTA
>JACCGJ010008738.1:0-23091 GCA_013407085.1 Atriophallophorus winterbourni | reverse complement strand
AACCTAACTAGAAGTTGATGAAGGAACTATCAGAATAGCGCCTGCTCAGAAAGTGAAGGATCTTGGCATTACTATAACAGGCGATTTTAAATGGGCTACTCAATGTGCCGAAGCTGCAAACAAGGCCCGCCGAGAATTGTTCAGACTTCGCTCAGCGTTATCTTGCCGAAAACCTTCAATCTTCATTCCCTTATACAAAGTAGTCGTGCGGCCTCACTTGAAGTACTGCGTTCAATCCTGCGCACCGTACTTAGAAAAGGATATAGCATGTCTCGAAAGGGTCCAGCGCCTTGCGACTAGAATGGTTGAGGGTCAGTCAGGTAAAACCTATGAGGCTAGACTCAAGGACCTCGGTTTGTTCTCACTAAAGAGACGGCGGCTGCGAGGTTACCTAATAGAAGCATTCAAGATTCTAAAGGGTCTTACGGGTGATAATATTACTGAAATCCTTAAACTTGCACCTAAAGCAGCTACAAGGGGTAATTCCATGAAACTTCTCAAGAGTAGGCCCAGGTTGCTGGCACGTGAGCACTTTTTCAGCAACCGTGTGGTCAACTTCTGGAACAAGCTCCCAGATTGCATAGTAAGCCTCCCAAATGTGTTGAGCTTCAAAAGGGAATTAGACGTTAAATGGTCTATCATATTTCCGCATATTGTCTAATAAAAAACTATAAAAAAACAAAAAAACGTATTTTTACATTTTTATCATATCTGTCTAGGCCTGGACAACCTGACAGTAAATTAGCCCACATGCAGTCTATGACTGTGTTTCACTTTACCTAAACTAGGCTAGTGATTTCATACACCACACATTGTTCACGCATATTATTGCATTGTTTCCTGAATAGCTGACCTCTCACCGTGCTGGTGAAGAGAAACCATACCTTACTTTCCAGATATTCGGAAACAAGAACGTGTGAAAAGTACGAACTGTATACTCGATATCGAAGTGCTGGGTGCTCAACCGCATACCGTCAAAGGAAATCTGGGCGCGTGATTGGCTTTTAGCCACCTTCAGCCCTGTGCAACTTGAACTTGAACTTGAATGTACATTCAAAAAAACAATGTTTTTTTAGTTTTTTTTACGTTTTTTTATTTATTTTTCGTAGATTCTATTATTTGGCACGTTTGGATAAAAATGTGACATTTATAGGCCTCATACGGAATAAAAGACAGCTTTAAACATAATGGTGTTCAGGAAATTTCATCGAAGGCAATGTTGAGATTAATTAGTGTGAAAGCATTTTTAGGGTCAGGTAACCTGACACTTGAATGGCCAGTTATCCAGAGAATACTATCAGACCTCGTGATATACTAATATACGCAGAAAGATGTGGAATTAGAAACCTGGGATCCCATGAGAGTCTAGAATGTCTAGAGAAGTGTTTAACTGAAGAATTTGAGATAGTGAGTGAACAATAAGAGTTCCTACAAGCGTTTTATATTTTCCTGTAGATGTGCACATACGAAAATGTAAAGGAAGAGAATTCCAAAGTTGTGCATATCTAATTAAGAAGAAGTTACGTCTAACTTTAGCGCGAGACAACAGGATATTCAATAGCCTTGTTTGTGTGTGCAGATCATATTGAATATGATCGCGAAAGCGCATGCCCAACTGAAGCATAAGTCGCTGCTGGGTAATGATTCGGAAAAAAAGAAGCAGATTCAGACGAATTCTGCGTAGCCATTGTGATTCGACACTCAGCATATTACACCTTTCAATATGAAACGCCGCGCATAATCGCCGTATTTACGATTTATCCAGCAAACGGGTGACCGAATGTGACTACTCGAGTGTCTTTGGGATGGGGTGCGAGATCGTGACTTTTAGTTGAGTGTGAGGTTTCGAGCCTCATTGCGTACAGCCGCAACCTCAGCCAGCAGATCGGCATTGCTGACTTTCGCTGGATTACCCTGTGTGCGTGATCGTCCTGTGGTTACTGTGAAAATATGGGCATCTGGATAGGGACGGGTTCATTCAGCGTTGTTTTCCGCCATTTCCGAGAGCTCATATACTGCAGTGCTTTTTGCAGCGACGAAGATGGGTTGCACGCACTCAGGTAAGCGCTGGAGCCATAGTTCCTTTAGTTGGGACTTGTCCATGTGCGATGACCCGAGCAGGTGGCTTTTAGTTGGCAATTTCAAAGTTGCAGAATAGCTGCTGTAGCCTAGATCGTTCAGACGGAACCGTGCGAGAAATGACGGCCTGCTTAACGATACGGTAGCGGTCACCTATGGGTGCAGCGAGGACTCCGTCGCGTACCTGCAACAACACATCCGCGGGAAGTTTCTGCGTTAAATGTTAAAACATGGCGGAGTCATAAATTATATATTTAAAACTAAATTCAGTTTCTAAAAAATGAAACTAATACTCAGGGTCCTGTGGAATAAAACTGGGTATTGTGATGACCGTCGAGGCCAAGATAACGCGTTTAGAATCACTCATGATAAACAGGAGCAATTGATGCAAAAAAATGCACGATTAAACGAGGTAAAAAAAATTACCTGAAAACTCCGATGTAAAGCGGGAAAATGACGTACCGGAAAAGGTACACGAAGGATGCGTGTATATTGGGCTCACCGATTTGTATTTAAAGAGATTACTACAATAACGTCCAATAGGAGTAGGAGAAAACTCCGGTTGACTGGAAAAGATATAGAGGTAGCCAAAACGTGTACAGAGCGGTCACGATGCACGCACGAACGGATGTTGTAATTGTCAAGGTCGATGTTTAGATGAGGAAAAACAAGCGATGTTACAAAACAAGAAATTTCAATGTGAGGTTAGATTATGAACATCTTTAATCTTTAATAAATTGAAAAAATAGAATCTGAACTATTAGCCCCGACCATGAGCACACGCACCTCCCGCTCCGGCCAACCATGAGCACTCGCCGCCCAACACGGGCGGTCTGCCAAGACGGTCGTCATTGACCGTGTCGGCAAGCATGACACTGTCTCAATGGACAGAGTCAAGACGGCTTTCATGGACGAGGAAGGTATCCCATATGACCCAACGCCAACCCTGGCACCACTGGTCATTACTCCTCATGTACCCACAGCTAACCCAGAGCCGGCCACTACAGGAACTAAACGTGCCAAACGGCAACCCGTTCGATTCGCTGATTTTGTTGTAAACAGTTAATAATTTCATAGCTTTTGGCATACACGCGTGCATTATTTCGTACTTCATTCTAATCACTCGGTCGTGGCCCCAAACCCATGCACCAGGGATTTTTTCTTTCTTCCCTCAGGTACGCACCCACTTAACGTTGATGCCACCGAATCGCGCACCCTTTCTGGTCCACCTACGCTTGCCTCCAACTCACCCGGTAGCCATAACCACCAACCACGAGTACAATTGTTCCAACACGCCTGTCATGTCTCACAAGGTCCTTACCAGCCCAGATTGACACGCAAACCGATTCTCCTGGCGCGGCCGATTATCATCCTTCGGGACGCAGGAAATTCTGAGCAGGGACTGTGTTTTCGAAGCCTCTGGTTCTTGTTGTCAAGCATACGAATGCGCCTGTTTCTGCTCAAATTGGGTTCATACTAAGAGCACGCCAAACGGGAAAATCCCGCTAGCAGCTGTGCACTCCGTGTGAGGCGGCTCGGCAGTACGTTCACTCACATGTGAGAGGCTACTTGGCTTAGTCCCAATCGGTTCACCCTACATCCTACTCTAGAACCACCAAAGATCGACCCACGCAGACCGAGCGCCCTGGCCGACTTCTATGTGACTGGTTGCTGAGAGACTACGTTCCTACCCGGGGTAACCTGACACCCGCATGACCTACGCTACAGGCAACTCCGGATCAGGAGTCTTCGCTGACCAGACTTCTTGGAGGGAAGCTGTGTAACACCGCTTGTTTTTCCTCATCAAAACATTGACCTTGACAATTATAACTTCCGTTCGTGCGTGCATCGTGACCGCTCTGTTCACGTTTTGGCTATCGCTATATATTTTCCAATCAACCTGCGTTTTCTCCTACTCTAGTGGGACGTTATTGTAGTAATCTGGTCTACTGCACTTATGGTATCCAGTTACCAGATATTACGAGAGCACGACGAAACTTTGGCTCAATTAACCATAAATTCCCTTTACGCGAAATTAAAATTGCACTATATAAAAGGAAGGTCTTGCCAATTCTTGATTATTGTAACATCATTTATTCCCACATGGGGAAGCGTGATTGTTTTCTCTTAGAGAGACTTCAACGTACTTTCACCAAAATAACTTTGGTCTATTCTAACCTTTTGCCTTATCTTGGAAGGTGTAATATGCTGAGTGTCGAACCACTATGGCTTGTAGCGAACTGCATTCATTTTGTATCTTAGTTTTTTGTACATAAATTTTTGGCCTTTTATGATTATTCCTTTTTCGGCCATGTACACTTCATTTGTATCAATGCGTGTACAAGACACCTTTTGGCGGTTAATACAATTTGGAACACAGACTTTGTCTTCTTCCGCGATTGCGGAGTTTGCGTGGATCGCCGCGTGCCGGAAATGTGATTAACGGATCCTCCAACATTTTAGCACTTTCTGAACCTTGGATTCCATCATCTCTTGGACTTTTCCTGTGTGGATTATTTTGCTATCGTTGGGTTTCTCTGGATCTTTATTTGGACATTTGCTCCTTTGGTCTTTTAGAGAGTTCTTTCCATTTTTGCCATTTTGTGTGTAGTGCTAGACTTATATTTTCGGTCCACTACAGGCTACGCAGAATTCGTCTGAATCTGCTCTTTTTTTCAGAATCATTACCCAGCAGCGAGTTAGGCTTCAGTCTGGCATGCGCTTTCGCTATTATAATCATTATGATCTGCGCAAGCGAACAAGGCTATTGAATATCCCTTTGTCACGCGCTAAAGTTAGACGTAACTTCTTCTTAATTAGATATGCACAACATTGGAATTCTTTTCCTCTACATTTCCGTATGTGCACATCTACAGGAAAATTTGAAACGCTTGTAGGAAATGTTACCGTTCACTCACTATCCCAAATCCTTATGATAAACTCCTCTCTAGGCATTCTATACTCTCATGGGATCCCAGGTTCCTAATTCCACATCTTTCTGCGTATATTAGTATATCACGAGGTCTGATAGTATTCTCTGGATAACTGACCATTCAAGTGTCAGGTTACCGGACCCTAGAAATGCTTTAACACTAATTAATCTCAACATTGCCTTCGATAAAATTTCCTGAACACCATTATGTTTAAAGCTGTCTTTTATTCCGTATGAGGCCTATAAATGTCACATTTTTATCCGAACGTGCAAAATGTAACAACATTGTTTTACTGTATATAACAATTGACCTTGATAACTCACTTTTAGTTGATTCGTGTTCCGTGATTGCTACCATGTACCTTCGTGCACCCTTTTGGCTACCGCGATAAACCTTTCATCTGTGCGTGACCCCGACGTGATGCACGAATACTCCGTGTACTACAAAAATAATTAAATCTATCAAAAAATAAATGAAAAACTTAAAAAATGTTACGTTTATTGTTTGCCGATTTCCAATCGTAGCCTTGCTTTTGCATCTGCCTCTGAGGCCAAGGAACGTCTGAAAAAATACGAACAGGCAAATTTGTATTTCGGAGTAGGCGGGTAGAGAGCAAGACTTTTTCAACCTTCTCCGGGGAGTCAAGGGTGATTCGGAGTAGACGTGGGGCATCCGCGTGAGGCGAGTTTGGGTGTTTGGAAAGACGTACTAAAGAAACAGGGTCTACATCAAGTTTCAGTTTTTCATAAAGAGCTCGCCATTGTTGCACATTATCTTGCTTGAAAGCATGGACAGGGATGGCGTGTTCTTGTGGCAATATATTTCATGGTTCAACCACCCGAGTGGACAATGTGAATTGTGCCGTTGGCCGCAATGTTCTTCGATTTTTTAACTTTCGGCTATAACCGGTTTTGTATGGTCGACCCGTAACATTTCAGAAGATTTCGGCGGGTAATGAGGAGGTCAAAGCGTTCACGTCTATGCTCCAGTGAATACATGTGCAACTTGTTAAGACGACCCTTATAAGTAAGCAAATGGGAGTCTTTCACCATTTCCGTTGTTCTCCAATGAATTTTCTCGAGATTAGCGTTCTCTTTCCTTGGATAAAGTATAGCCAGCTAGAAAACCGTATTCCAGAAGAGGCATCATATGCAAGCTATTGATTATCTTGATAATAGCAGAAGTAAGTGTAATGTGATATTGACGCAAACGTTCAGAGAATGAAAAACAAAAGCCTGTTCGAAAGGCTTTAATCTTCTAGAACAGGAGTACAGTTGCTGTAATAGTTAAGGGGAGGCAGGAGATATGTATACGAGGAAAAATGCGTTAATCAATCACCGCAATAAGCACTAAAAAGATCGCCGAGCTGCCCATAACATTCGATTAGCGGCGAATGCTTCTCTGGAGGATTCCGCGCTGGTCTTCAATTTTTTCCGACACAAATACCCTCAAATCTCTCTGTACAAAATTCATCGAAGGGCCGTTAAGAAAGTGTGTCCTAGTCTCCGACCAAAGTCATATACCCTACAAACGTCCCTGGATTTATTCTTAGTTTTGATCGGATGCACCAGTCTTCTAATTAATACAATTTTCTTTGCAAGATTTCCCCATGTTCTCTTGTACCAAGCGCGCCCCGGTCGTCAACAAAAAGCAAGCAGTTTCCAGGCAATACTGCAGACAAATTGTTGACAAACACTGAGCAGTAATTGTCCGGCAACTCCCTGCTACCTTGCAGGTTGCACTTGGTTGTGCAAAGGCTAGAGAAGCTGACTCGAACAAACGCCGAGTGGTGCTGGGTGTAATGTTCCAAACAAACGTGTGAGTTTCAGAAGAAGAGGAGATTTGCCTTGGATTTAGGCTTTAAACATCAGAAGAGCTAAAACAACGAACAATAGAATAGTTAGTATAGATAGAATAGAATGCGAATTACAATAATGCAAGCATATAAGAATACACAACATTCTCCTCGGCTGTTTTGATTTGGTTATACATGTGACGAATTCATGCGTCTCGATTTCGAAGTTCGTACGGACGAGTTCTTTGCTGTTTTGCATATAGTTCAGAGGAATTTGGATTGTTTACAGTCGATGAATCTGTTGTATCACTGATAGGTTGGCAGTCAATGAGAACTGACTCAGGAACGTGAATGGGTAATGGTGGTTCGGATGTTTGTGGTGTAGGAGAAGGATTCGACAGGATTTCCGTATCCGATCGACGGCCTACTAGGGCAAGAGCACGAAGTGAAACGGTGTATTCTCTTCCATCAGAAAATCGCACGCGAGCATACTGGGGGTTACATTCAACCAGCTCAACTTCGTCGACTAATGGCTCATAATTTGAGTTTCTAACATTTCTTCGCATCAGAACTGGACCGGGTGTAGTCAACCATGATGGAAGTGACAAACCAATGCTTGATTTTCTAATATGGAAAAACAAGTGTTCGTGCGGAGTCGTGTTAGTGGCCGTACACAACAGTGATATAATGGAATGTAATGCGTTTAGTAGAACAGATTCCCAGTGTGTAACATCCAGATTCCTGGAGCGCAATGCTAGCATAATAGACTTACAGAGAGTGCCACTAAGTCGTTCTACTTGGCCGTTGCATTGGGGATTATATGGTGCGGTCCTGCTTGTAGCTACATTGTTTGCACAGAGGAACTCTCGAACAGCTTGTGACATAAATGAGGAACCACGGTCAGTATGAACGTATAGAAGCATACCAAAAAGCATGAATAATTCACGAAGACATTTGATAACAGTGGAAGAAGACATATCAGTACACGGAAAAGCGAAGGGAAATCTAGAATACTGATGAATAATAGGCAAAAGGTATTTGTTCTTAGAGATCGAAGGAAGTGGACCCTTGAAATCAAGACTGAGTCGCTCGAATGAATGAGTAGCTTTAATCAGAGTACCATGAGATTTGTGAAAACGAGGTTTTAACTCAGCACAGATTGTACATTGGGACGTCATCGATTTGATTTCTTCCATTGAAAAGGGTAGATTTTTTATGCGCACAAAATGTGCCATTCTGACAACGCCTGGATGACAAAGTGAGTCGTGTAGATCTTTGAGTTTCACATTGGTTGTAAATGCTGCGCAGCTAACACGTGACAGGGCATCTGCGGCTACATTCTCGCTACCCTGTCTGTAGATCACGTCAAAAGAGAAAGGTGATAATTCTAAACGCCATCTTTGGATCTTGTCATTTTTTATCTTTTTGGAATGATTTATATCATACATAAAGGATACTGATCGTTGATCCGTTAAAAGCGTAAAGCGATGACCTAATAAAAAATGTTTCCACTTTCTAAGGGCTTCAACAATTGCGTAAGCTTCTTTCTCGATCGCTGAATGGTGTTTCTCACTGTGCTAGAACGTTCGTGAAAAAAACGCTACAGGTCGGTTGTTTTGTGTGAGTGTTGCTGCAATAGCGATATCCGAAGCATCCGTTTCAACCAGCAATGGAAGCTTATCATCAACAGACACGATGACGGCAGATTCGATATCTTTTTTATTGTTTCGAAAACTGTTTGAACTGCCAAGGGAGGGGGAAAACAGCGATTATGAACAAGAGGATGGATTTTGTCAGAAAAATGAGAGATCCATTGAGAATAGTAGGAGAAAAGACCAATTATCCGTGTTGGGATTTTAAGTCGTGAGGATAGGGTAGACATCTCAATGCACGTTAACGATCTGGATCTAGTCTGCACAGATGTGCAATCGTGCAACATTTATGTGTTGTGCGGCTAACATCGTGCTAAATTGATTGGCCAACGGTAGTGAGCTGCATGCTGAAACAAGCTGGAGTCTCACTACAATTTCTATTTTTTCCCCTCATATCTGTCTAGGCCTGGGCAACCTGACAGTATCTTAGCCCACGTGCAGTCTCTGACTGTGCGGCACTTTGCCTGGATCAGGCTTGTGCTTTCATACATACTGGATCTAGTTTGATTGTCCTGTTGGAGATCTCATATCCTAACAAGCGTATGGTTTGAACACCAATTATACTTTTATCGTCATTAAAAGTAAGATTGTATTTCTTTGCTACTTCCATGAATTTTTTCAAATTCGAATTATGTTCATCAAGAGTTTGACCAAAAATTGTCATGTTGTCGATGTAAGCATAAGTACCTTCAAGCTTCTCGTTTCGAATGATTTCATCGATTACGCGCTGAAAGCATGCTACACCATTAGTGACTCCGAAAGGAATCCGACGAAATTGGTACAAACCGCCGCAAGCTTCAAAAGCAGTGTACGGTTTCTCACAATCAGTGATGGGAACCTGATGATAGGCACTTTTGAGGTCTAACGTACTGAGGCTGGCTTGCCGAAATACCTCCACGTGGTGCCAGCTGGGTGGGCTCGGTTCTCCGAGCTCGGCGGTGGTGTCTGAGGGTGTGGTGGGTTTTCGCCTGGCAAGCGTTCTCCCTATAAAAAGCCACAAAAATCCAATGATGACACCACGACGCGGCGGATGTGACTCGCCGCTCCAAAAGTCACTGCCCCTTGTCCTATCTAAGGACATTGTATGGTGCACAGGGAAAAACGGAAGTCATCAACCTATCAACGGGGTTATCGGGCTCCTAACTGGAAATTCCCAGAAAAGGGCGTATGAACCGCTTCGTCGGTCACCGGCCACCGATAGGTGCGAACCTCTCTCGCTCCACTGCCTTGTGGGTAAAGGCTCGGGGTGGGACCCCCTAAACGAAATCTCCCCTACTTCGGTGTAGGCAACCGGGTAGTATCATGCCTACGTTCAACGATGACGATGATGACAACGCTTTGTACCCCCCTTCTCGCTTTGTACATCTCATTGTTTATGTTGAACGGCACTATATCTGTATCAGATTTTGCAAATATAATAATATAAATAACGTATGAACATAATGAATTGGGTGATTTTGTCAAGTAATGCATCCAATTTAGGTAATGGATAGATAGTGGAAGACCGCCACTGAACACGATTCTGGGCCATATATGCTAGTCATAGATTGCAAGTGTGTCGAATTACTCCCATGCTGCCCAGACCTAGTGAAATGAGAAAGGGATAATTGCAGTGAGTCTTTGTCCATTTTCCACATTCCGCTCATCTATTCATCTTATTTCCACTGTTATTAAAACAAACTCAGAACTATATAAGAACGATTTACATTGGTTGCTTTCTCCGTTGCGTTTTTATCAGTTGGACAACTTGTTAAACCTATCACCCAGTTCGATGGCCCATTTCGTGGTGGAGAATGTTGTCCTAATTGTGTTTATCCTGGTCGTAAACATACGATATACATTATTCTATCTCTATGTCAATATTTAGAGACTTCTCTTGTCGTATGCCTAGATTGGTTATTTATTTGCTTTCCAAACTTTCACACCGTATGTGCTTCAGGAATTGCCACTGATGTGACACCAGTCAGTTTAATACGCGTGACGCGTTGAGGCCCCTATTTCGCTTAAAAAAATTTCCAGTATCCACAAGATGACTGCTCAACAATCCGATCGACATGGCCTCAGCGCTACACCGTCTATCATCACCATGTGTTGTGCAGCAGCCATGGTTTCGGAAACAGGTACCCGCGTCTTTGATTGCTTTAATTTTTTAGTAACTTACCCACTAGATATGATGAAAACCCGCATTCAAGTGTTCTCGGAACTTACCCGAACGAAGAATCCAGGATTTGTTCGATTGTGCATGGCTGTTGTCGAGAGAGAAGGTTTTTTCAATCTGTGGCAAGGCCTTTCGCCGGCACTTTTACGTCACATAAGTCAGTTTGCGCATAATCGTCTGAATTGCAATTCATGTTTCCCTATTATTTTTTTATTATTTGTACGCCAATCAGCTATTTAATATAATTGTTTTTTACCTTTGTATGAGTAAGCTTTCCAAGACACATTTGGGGTGAAAACCGTAAAAACACCGACACTATCGGATAAGATGCCTGCGCCTCGGATAAAATAAACACTCGGTCAAGCATTTAAACCGACGCAGAATCATTGGCACCGCAATTCTGTCTGTCATGTGTCAGCAAACTTTCTTCACTAAACCAGTCGACAATGGCAATCAAGCACCACTATAAATTGCTGACTATCAGGCCGCTACTTAATCACATTTCGGACCTTAGTTTTACTGTTGTGCAGCTGACTTCACTACTGGAGCATCCGGTTTCATTGATTGCTTGAACATTGTACTCCTCAGAACGATGTCCCCAACACCACTTGGTGTCTTTTCACCTACACCAATTCAGCCTTTGCACGCCAAAGTGCTATGGTGCTTTACTGGATTTTTCGCGAAGTATCCTCCGGAAGCCTGCTTGCAATCTAATATCTCACAAGGCACGTAGGGTTTTTGAATCAGTGTTTTCCGAGTGTTATTAGATTATGGGTTCTGTCCTTTTAGAACAAACTGGTCCTAAGACCAGTCACCCACCTTTGTTCGCTCCTGTCACAGAGAGCATTTCCATGGACTTTATTGAAGCATGCTACGAGCTGGATTCGCTTGTCAGAAGTTTTGCCAGACACACATATAGGTGTATTTTGTAGTTAGTGTAGATTTATATATTATGATAATGCAGTTTTCCTTACTGTACTAAATGTCGAATGCATGCTATGCTTCGCTAGCGTTGCGAAGCCTGGTCTGTCCGAGTGAAACGTTTCCGATGACTTTCCATATTTGACGCTTGTTTTTTTTGCGAAAAATTGCTCGCACTCGAAGATTATGATGTACTTTGACCGTTTTTATGTATAATAGAATGAAAGAAATGCGGGTACTTGTTCGTGTACGATGGTTAGTGCAGGTTTTAAGAATCTGTTCTAACCGTTTTCCGTACTGAGCCTTTTTCTCTGTCTGGTGGAGGTCAGGTGGAATAACAGAGTATATAACCAATGGCATGATCCATCTAGGCGAAGATGTTTGCACAACTCTCAGTTGGAAACCCTATGATGACCGACATCTGTTGGGTCAATTGAGTTCATTGTATGCTTCATATAGTTTTATGCTGCGTCTTTGAAACAAAAAATACGAAATAACATCTGGAGAAACAACCTGGTGGCCAGTAAATATCGTGGTGCGCTGAGATGAAGAAGCTCGCCGTATCGATAGTATTAGTGGAACATCTTTTTGTCGGAGTGTCTTTTGTACGAATGCGCAATTATCCACTGCTTCCGTACTGCACAGGTCACACCGTGCTAAAATGATTTTCCAACGATCCTGAGGTGCAAGCTGTAACGCGCTATAGTCCTACTGCCTTTGCTCCCTCTTAAAAATCTGTCTATGCAACCTGTGCAACCTGACAGTATCTTAGTCAATGTGCGGCCTATGATTGTGACGCACTTTCCCCGGTTCCTGACATATGATTTCGTGCATACATACATTGCGCTCTGACTTGGCTGCACGGATGTGTAATCGTGCAGTACTTTGTGCTGTGCGGCTTACACCGTGCTAAATTGATTGGCCAGAGGTTGTGAGCTACATGCTGAAACGCGCTGGAGTCTCACTACCATTTCCTGTTCTTTTTTCTTTCTCGTATCTGTCTAGGCCTGGACAACCTGACAGTACTATCGCCCACGTGCTTTCTCTGACTGTGCGGCACTTCGCCTGGATCAAGCTTTTGCTTTATACATCATACACATACTCTGACTTGGAACGGGGTCTCGAGTATCGTTACTTATACTTAACTCGTTCTCATGCTGATAGTTAAAACTACGTGTTCGGTGTCACGCTAATTTAGAAATCACCTGATACGCTTTAGCTACCTAAGCAATATCAGGCAGTTAACTGTTCTTTTAATAAATGTTTGTTTGTTTCAATAGCGTGTATGTTTGTTACATTTCGTGAGATGTTGATCCACACATGCGGAGTAACCTCTGAATAGTGGCCGCAATATAAAATTGCCTTTTGTTTAAGTAAAGGAATACAATGTGCCATGTGCAATACATATAAATAACGTCTAAAGTAAAATGGCGTATCTGTATCGCCCTCCTATATACAGAACCTCAGGTTACGCTCGATCCTTCTTCACCTTTCCCCTGTCGTTATAATTTTTCGGAAACCGCAGATAAGTTGGAATGTTACCTTTGATCCGCTCACTGGACATGCCTCATTCCAGTCTGCATCAGTAAATTTCAACCTGTCAAGGCCTCATAATCCTCCACACACCAGCTATCTAGGCCTAATCAACTTGACAGAATCATTCCTCACATGCGGTCTATGATTGTACGGCACTTTGCGTGGACCGTGCTTGTGATTTCATACATACATATACAATAACTTGTAATATCATCACACATCGAATTTGTATATATAGCTATCTCGTTGTATTGGAGCTGCGCGGATATGCAATGGTGCAGCGCTTATGTGCTGTGCAGCTAACATCGTACTAAATTGATTTGCCACCGGTAGTGAGCTGCATGCGAAAACACATTGAAGTCTAGCCCATGTGCAGTCTTTGATTGTGCGGCACTTTGCCTGGATCAGGCTTGTGCTTTCATACATACATACATTGGAGCTGCGATGTAATGTGGCTTGCTGCTTGCGCTTGCGTAACACTCACGAGTGTTTAACCAACCACATACTTCACTGTGTTTTGCGCTGAATGACTCCGCTCTATTTCTATTCTTACACCTTCTAGTTTACACTGGCTCTCGCGTGCCGCTCTACGAACTCATACGCCGGGATGTGTTCCACTTACCACCGGCAACCAAGTTCACAGTGGACGGTGGGGCCGGAGAAGAAGCGAATCTTCCCAAGCAGGATTTCGGCTTTGTCGTTCGTGCAGCGTTGGCTGGTTCTCTGGCTGGAGGGTTTGCTCAATTTTTGGCCAGTCCAGCAGATTTGATGAAGGTGAATGATCACTACACTCATTACTCAGCATTTCCACGGGATTTAGGGCATTGACTTGCGGTGACTTTATCTTTGTGCTGGTTGAGTTGTGGTGCTATAGTTCGATTTTATGCCCTTAAACACCGTTCTACCTTGGTGTAGAGGAAATATTATTATTTTCCTCAAAAACTCATTATAAATTAAAATTTATGATTCTCGATTCTGATTGGTCCATTTTGTCGGCCATAATGATTCAGTGTATAAATACACACGAGCCGCAGCCTAATGGCTTTTTGGACAGGGACGGTAAAGCTCTTTGTCTAAACGGCCTGCCTTTGTTCTTGCTACGCGTAGTGTTGGGTTTAGTTAGTCAATCGTGACTAATAGCATAAAGGTTTTTCAGTGTTAAACATTTTGGTAATTATTACTTGGGTTCTACTCGGGTAAAATATAACACTTAGTTAGCAGCAGCAACTGTCAGTGAGGTGCAGTTGAGAACTCGTCGAGGTCTCATTGTCGCAAACACCATTTCTAATTTTAAGTTTAATCCTGGACAAGCAGGCCATGTCATAGTACATCTGTGCTGCATTTTCACTATTAGCTTCAAACAACAATTTTGTGGTCCGATTTCAAGCGTTAAATTTCCTTGACAGACTATTCTGCAACAAATAGCGGTTCCTAATGCAAGGAAATTTGAGTGCAATCGGTTAGAGTAGTTTTGGGTAACGTTTCACTTCTGACACAGAAGCTTCGTCAGACCAAGGGTGATAGTCAGGACAGGGAACATGGCTTAGTAGTAGTCAAACAAAATTTCCTTGCATTATGAATACACGATCGGTCCCTAACATATTCCAATAAATAGCTGTTCCGTTTTCTTAACAAAACTCAATCCCTTTCTCATCGTTCAATGTTTCGGTGATTTTACTACTCGGGAGTAGTCTAAACAATGAAGCGAAATCATGTTTCTCCCCTTCTCTAGGTTAGGCGGGTCTCGCTTCACTATTTGCCCTGCCTAAAAAATGAATAAATGTAGACGCTTGACATTGCTTTGCTAGTTGAATCTTTCTTGGTTTTAGTTGATATGATACATATTATGCCTAAAGTTTGATATTTTCTCAAGGTTTCAACTGCTCTAACGTGCTTATGTTTAACTATTTCGCCTAATTGCTGTCCCTCATTCCTTCTTATTTCACCGAACTCTCAGTTTCACTCGAGAACACTTGTATAATCGCCTATTTCGCCACAGTTTTGGTTGATGTTGTTTAATTTTATCTTTTCAGATTCGTCTTCAGACCGAACGTCGACATTTATCTGAGTCTCATTTCGTTCACGCGTCCACTTTATCGTCAAAGCAAGGTCTCTCTACTTCTTCACGGTGAGTGTCTTATCTTCGTTACGGTCTTGTACACTGCTCATTTGTAGAAATTATTTAATCTGCCATATATATTTTGTCTCAAGGGCTGGTCATTTTCTCTTGAATATATAATTTATAGACAGCACGAGCATGTTCCGCTTACCTCCAGGTATGGTATGGTATGAAAACACTAGCCTTATCCAGGCAAAGTGCCGCACAGTCAGAAACTGCATGTGGGCGATTTTACTGTCAGGTTGCCCAGGCCTAGACAGATATGCGGGGGAAATAGAAATGGTAATGAGACTCCAGCGTGTTTCAGCATGCAGCTCACTACCAATGGCCAATAAATTTAGCACGATGTTAACCATACAGCACAGAAATGCTGCACGATTGCACATCCATGCACCTCCAGGCCTATATACTCGTCATGGATGGGCAGCTAACACCGGGATAAATTGATTTGTCACCGGTATTGAGATACATGCTGAAACACGCTGGCGTCTCACTGTCCTTTCCATTGGAATTTTCACAATCATATCTGTCTAGGCCTGGGCAACCTGACAGTATCTTAGCCAACGTGCAGTCTATGACTGTGCGGCACTTTGCATGAATCAGGCTTGTGCTTTCATACATATATTCTCACCCACGCCACCACCCCCTACCACGTTATTCAGTTCCATTTTGTTTGGTCAAGTTGTGTTTGTTTTGTCATACGCTTGCTCCATTCACTTGTAATGATTTGTACATCGTTTACCCGCCTCATTTTTTGTGTCTATTCACCCCGATTGGGATATACATCATTTACATCGGTTGATGTTCTTTATTCCTTATCCGCTTGCTGAGCCCATAGAATCTCTGCTTATTTCGCATTCTTCAACATGAAATTGTGTTACGGTTACACCCAGGATGCCAGTCTTTCGGAGTTATTTATTTATTTTGTCCGTACCATTTCGCTCCTGTGCATGGTTTGGAAACGGGGTATTTACATATTCCGAATATAAGCAAGCGCGGAGGGCTTAACCCTTTGTCTACTGACGGTGACTCTAGTTACCACCTCAAACAAGCAGTCGATTGCTCAGTAGCTCCCTTCGGTACCTTCAGTCACCATCGGAGTGCACTTGTCAGGCGGCGTCCGGCATCTGATCTATGAAAATTATTCATGTGTTTTATTTAATCCATAATTAAGCCGAATAACACAAAAATATCATAAAATACGTAAATCAATTACCGTAGACAAAGGGTTAAACATGAAATGTATCGATTCAAAGCTGCGTGTTTTGAACGCTGTTCGATTGCTGGTTGATATACTGTGCACTCATCTAGATAATCAAATGCGCGGTAGTAATAAGCTTGTCGTAATTTCTAAACTGCATCTCATCACTGGTTGGTATCAATAGAGTACAGTGTGAGTGACTACCGTTTAGGTTAAAATCAATCATTCTAATAATAATTGGCATATAAATTTGAAAGACTGACCTTCTTCGACCCTAAACCTACCTGTGATTATTGATGACCTCAATGTGGTCAACTGAAAACTTGTTTTTCAACTGTGACGCTGGATGTAGGCATCCTGGAACTGCGTATTATTGATGGTGCTTGAAGGTGGGAAAGTCCCTGGGTAACAATCCGCAGCGATCACTCATCCGATTGACGCTCATGAGGCAGAATGAAGAATGAAAGCACAAGCCTGATCCAGACAAAGTACCGTGCAGTCACAGGCTACACGTGGGCTCAGATACTGTCAGGTTGCACAGGCCTAGACAGATATGAGAGAGAAAATAGAATAGAAATGGTGGTGAGACTCCAGCGTGTTTCGGCATGCAGCTCACTGCCGGTGGCCAATCAATTTACCGCGGTGTTAGCCGCACAGTACAGAAGTGCTCCCTCTATGAGTCAGGCTACTCACCCTCGCCGCTAGTCTCGCATGAGTTTAAAGTGAGTATTTTCATTGTATAGTTCCATCCAATGACCCGTTATGATGGTTTGGTGATTGCTGAATCTGTTTTATGAAGATGATAGCATCCTTATCCACTATATATAAACAAAAACAGGTGTGATCCATGCCCATTTGTATCACCCTCCAATGATCACACGCCTAAAGGTAGCCTAGGCCGTATTTGACGCTTAAGGATCTCTATTGTTTAAGAAATTGTTTTTTAGTGTAGCAAAACGTCGGAACAAAAGCGGACGTAGGTAGTCCAGCTTACTATACAGGGTTAACGGATAGATATTGCATTTATTTGTAAGTTCCGCATACTTGAGCTCAGATTCAAACCGATTCGCGTCTTTGGCATCGTTTATTCTTATTGTTTCTCTTATGGTGGGTATGGTATGGCGTAGCGATTGCTTTTCGTCGTCACGCAAAAAGAGTTCCATTATCCTGGACGTCGATGTCACCGACCATTGCCATGCTCCTTTATAACAAGGCACTTTTTGCACATGACGATTGTTTCAACGTTTTCTGTTATGCTTAAAATGCAAAAGTCTCCCATAACTAATTTCAATTTGTCTTTGATCGAGTTACTGTAATGATATATTGGTCGTGTCAGGTGATTGGAATGTACGCACTCGGTCAGCTGCTGCTGCTGCTGCTGGAACCAACCGAATTTTTGGACAGATTTAATTTATAACAGAGCTGCGAGAACGGTGATTGCTTTGCTGAGTTCGCGGCTTGCAACCACTTATGTGTTTGCAACACCAAATTCTAGCAATGTAGCCTATGTGGTACGCGAATGATGGTAAAACGGCAAATCACATCGATTGCATTCTAATGTATGTCTGAAAGCACAAGCCTGATCCAGGCAAAGTGCCGCACAGTCAGAGACGGCACGTGGGCTAAGATACTGTCAGGTTGCCCAGGCTTAGGCAGATATGAGGGGGAAATAGAAATGGTAGTGAGACTCCAGCGTGTTTCAGCGTGCAGCTCACTACCGTTGGCCAATCAAGTTAGCACCACGTTAGCCGCACAGCACAGAAATGCTGCATGATTGCATTCTAATTCGCACCTACGGGATGTCTTCAATTCTACACTGAGGGTCCTATCGTCGGGCAGTAATGCGGATTGTTGCTGGCACTTATCACGCACACTAGGGCACGTGTTTGCAATCGTGCAATACTTCTGTGCTCTGTATTTAACACCGTGTAACATTGATTTGTCATCAGTAATGAGCTGCATCGGAAACACGCTGGAGTGTCACTGCCATTTATATTTTCATCTCGACCCACGTGCAGTCTCTGACTGTGCGGCAATTTGCCTACATCAGGCTTCTGAATTTATACATACATACGTACAGATTGTTTTAGTACCTATTGCACCGTCACATGGCTCCAAGCTTGCTCAGTGTTGGCAATATTTTTCTATGAGATCTCATTGAAGTGCCCACTTTTATTCGCATGTCTTTTTGTTTGTCCACACAGGCGTCTTGGTTTAATTGGCTGTCTTCGACAATCCCTGTCGGAGGGTGGGCTGTTAGGTCTTTGGCGCGGCGGATTGCCCAACGTGCAACGCGCTGCACTCGTCAATATGGGCGAACTGACCACGTATGATTCCGCGAAGCGATGGTTTGCTGTCCAGTTGCAATTAAAGGTTCGCTCACTCTTTCTGTGTACTTTACTTAATTTTGCTTTGTGCGACTGGCTTCAATGATGCCTCGAATCACGCCAGACCAGGCGCGTCTATCGCGTTTTTGGATTTGAAACGCTGTAGGCGGTACGCGGTCCCCGGTGCACCTATAACTTTCTACACGCTTGTTCTTTTTTCTTCCTCGTATCTGTTTTGGCATGGGCAACCTGACAGTATCTCCGCCCACGTGCAGTCTCTCGCTGTGCGGCACTTTGCCTGGATCAGACTTGTGTTTTCATACCATATGATACACGCTTGACTGTCACGTCTTCACTTGATCGCCTTGCCGCCGAACTCCAATAGCAAGGAGGTACATGGTCGAGGGCAAGTATCGTGAGCATTGAGTCTGTCTCTCGGAGAACGTGGCCGAACCACTGCAGTGTTTGCCGTTTGATTTGAACGGAGGTCGGAATTATTCCGTTGCAACTCATTCCAACGGCTAAAGTGTCGGACGTCCAAGATTGCACTAAAACACCAATGGTTGAACACTCCTAAAGATTGTACATCCTGTGGCCTGACACCCATAAAGTATTGCAGGACAGACCACATTTTCAAGCTTTAAGACTGATCCCAGATCTGGTCCAAAGACTGCAATTCAACTTTAAAAGCGCATTACGCTTACGATCAACTCTTAAATTCACTTCATCTTCCGCTTGACCACTGGGTAACTGAAGCATTGGAACACTGGAACGTACTCAAGCGGGCACACCTGGACGCTTGATGTTACAGTTGTAAAAATGCCTCGGTTTTTGCTGCGTCTATCTCGTGACAAACTTTCACGGACAAGCTACTACTACTGCTACTCTGTATATGTTATCTAATTACGCAACCACCTTTTGAGGTTCCTGGCTACTTGCTGCCTCAAATCGGCTGTGACCGCCACTGCTCAGCGTTCGTTTATTATTTTCACTGCGTTGCCCTAAATAAAATTCCAATCACCTGCTGAAATAACGATCTCACGCGGCAGACTGTAGCTTGTAGCTTATTCGTTGCTACGTGCGTAAGTATTATTAATAAATAATAATGATAAAATTACCTTACTAACCACTTGCTATGAAATCGTGATAATACTATTCATGACGAGACAGATTCCCAGTATACTAGAGCCTTGTTTGTTGTTTCATCTATGGCGGTGGCAACTCAGCAAAAGCCGCTGTGATATAGTGAGTTGGTATACTTCCTTTCGTCTAAACTTGTGCCGAGTACTCGCGTTTCCAATAAACATTGTAAACTTATAACGTACATCGAAAACAGGCTAACTCATCACCCGTCTCTGGTGTTGATTGGCTATCATCATACAGTTAAAATCCACCCAAGGTCTACACAGTTTGGCCCCCTTCGTCTGATGAACACAGTACTGTCTGATGATCAATAGCTCCGTCTCCGATCTTTATTCATTGATAAATGTAGCATTCAAATGCTTTAGTTCATCTTACGGTGGATCATTAAACGGGTTATCTAGTTGTCTTTCCATTCCATCAGTGCAAGCATATTACCGATTATATCCCAGGCTAGAGAAAGTGCTTCTAAGCGTATGCTTCGACTTCCCTTAAACTTCACTCTGACTGCTTGCACTACTTAGCACCGATGTACAATCGTGCAGCATTTTTGTGCTGTACGGCTAACATCGTGTTAACTTGATTGCCCACGGGTAGTGAACTGCATGCTGAAGCACGCTCGAGTCTCACTACCATTTCGATTTCTCCCCATATCTGTCTCGGCCTCGGCAACCTGGCAGTATCTTAGCCCACGTGCAGTCTCTGACTGTGCGGCATTTTGCCTGAATCAGACTTGTGCTTTCATATCATAGCTTGCACCAATTCTGCAACGCGTGATTTTCAACAGGATGGACCGTTGCTTCATATCTGCGCATCCACCGTCTCTGGATTTGTCGCCGCACTCTTAGGAACACCGGCCGACTTGATCAAGACTCGTATCATGAACCAGTCACAATCGACCAGTCAATCACCCGTCTATCGTGGCGTGTTTGATTGTGCAAAGAAAATCATCGCCGCCGAAGGTCTCGCAGCATTGTACAAGGGATTCTTTCTTATTTGGGCCCGAATGGTGAGTTCATTGTCGCAGGTTATCGAGTTGTGACATTGTTAGAATTTACTCGAAGCTTTTTTTCTTCCTCATATCTGTCTAGGCCTGGGCAACCTGACAGTAACTTAGCCCACGTGCAGTCTCTGACTGTGTGGCACTTTGCCTGAATCAGGCTTGTGCTTTCATACCATACCATACTCGAAGCAGATGATATCCCACTTTTGATTGCGTCGTCATCTCAATCCCAAGACCTTACGTTTAACATCATTGTATCATTTGCTGGTTCCCCAAGCGTTTCTGAAGTAACGCAAAGCTTATGACCTCCGCTATCTGTTTACAATTTCAATATGCCATGGTTGTATTGCAGTCAAGCACTGGGTACTTTCCACTGGTGTAATACTGTCCGTGGTCATGATGATGATCATGATAGGACGTATGTGTTATGTGAGTGTGTAACCGTTTTCGCTTCATGGAACTGATACCCTGGTCTTTAAACTAATTCATCCACAGTGTATCTAACCTTTAGTCCAATAACTTTGAGATAAATTGGAGCACTGCCAGGAAGCAACAGATCATCTCCGAGCGTTTTAAGAGGTTATGTTTCGCTACACAGTGTGAGACACGTTGATTATTTTGTTTGTAACCTTGTATGTATGTATGAAAGCACAAGCCGCACAGTCATAGACTGCACATGGGCTAAGATACTGTCAGGTTGCCCAGGCCTAGACAGGTATGAGAAATGATAGTGAGACTCCAGGGTGTTTCAGCATACAGCTCACTACCGATGGCCAATCAATTTAGCACAGTGTTAGCCGCACAGCACAAAAGTACCGTACGATTGCACATCCATTTGCTACCTTGCATCTCTCACTGCATGGTTGAAAAGTTTGGACCGTGGTTCACGGGTATGTTGATGGCTGTTTCGTAAACCGCTTGGTTTAACTTCATTTGTCATGCCACTTGCCTTAACTTTTGCTCGGATCGCTTCCCGAATCACAGTAGATCGCGCGTGCCGATCGGAGGTGAGCTCGTTGCAGATTGCTATCCAAACACATTGGAACACTGTGGGCGGTACGCAGCCCCAATTCTCCTCCAGTTCTTCACGTGACCGGTCTCACGCAGTCGCTAATTAAGAGAGGTTCCAAAGGTTGTCATAGCCGGGTGTGGCAGTGGAGTAAGCTCCCATTGTTTATAAAATGCTCCCGTATGGCACGCGTCTCAAATAGCCTCTGACAGCCAAGTCCAGCTTCTGACCTGCACGAGTGGCTCCCCGAGCCCGGCGGAACTGCTTCTACCAACAGGAGAAGGGGCGAGAGCGAGTAACTGGCGCCTGAAAACCAGTTTGCTTCGGGCAGATGGAGCTCGTTAGCCTGGGAGTGCATTTCATCTAAGGGAAGGAAAACCCTGATTTTAAACCTCCGCTGCCTTGCGGGATACGCGATCGCGAGAAAGCTTCGGGAGAAAACCCTTAGGAAACCCTGGAACAGAGTCTGGTAGACCACCTCTTTCTGGCAACCCCCTGCTGCCTTGCAGGTTGCACTTGGTTGTGCAAAGGCTAGAGAAGCTGACTCGAACAAACGCCGAGTGGTGCTGGGGACGCCGCTTTGTACCCAAATCCCAAGAACCTTCGTTGAAGCCGACTCATCCTCCAGGATGAGATAGTCGCACAAAAGTAAAGTAAGTAATTAAGAGGGGGGCTATTGATGTGGCCGAGTTTCGTGAGCGTTGAGTGTTTGCCAGAAGGTCTGGTCATGTCAATGCAGTTTTTGCTGTTTCATGTAACCCTAGATTGGAGGTAGCTGGTTTGACGGAAAGGGTGTTCCGATTTTTCAATCAAGCGAACTGTGAAGTAAAACTGACGGCATCTGGAGCGAATTCACCCGATCCAGACGGGTCTTGTATAGAGCATTTCTGTCGTTTCATCCTTGATCTATCCTCACCAGCTGTATACAGCAGCTTTGTTCTGTCTGTGACGTAATCCGTTCTCATGAACCGGCAATGCAGTTCGCTTCGTGGATCGCTTAGTGTGAATTTTGACCAAACATGCAAATGCTAACTGGATTTGACCACCCAGGAAACGTGACCTCCAAACCTAGCAGGCACCAAGGGGTCTAATTGTGGAAAATTGATTAAATGACTGAAACCAATGATTCTGTTATTGAACAGGAAACGGATAATGATTATAAAGTTGATGCCGTAAATGAAAGGAAGCAAAATACAGATGGAGGTTCCAAAGGTTGTC
>JACCGJ010008737.1:0-11232 GCA_013407085.1 Atriophallophorus winterbourni | reverse complement strand
TTTTTATTCCTCATATCTGTCTAGGCATGGGCAACCTGACAGTATCTTAGCCCACATGCAGTCTATGCCTGTGCGGCACTTTGCCTGGATCAGGCTTGTGTATTCATACCATATACCATACAGTTCTCCAAAATAGTATCGACGAACAATGGGGTGGGATTTAAACCTCCTTGGAAACAACCGCGTTTGATATTTGTGGGCCGACTTCCCGTGTAGCTCAACACCGTGTTTCTTCGAATTCTCTCCAACTAATGGACCAACGTCGGTTGCTTTCCGCAGATAGCTTACACGATGCGTCACGAAGGCTTATTAAACATAAACTGGTTGCCAGTTTGAGAACCGACAGGGAAAGTTGGTGGAGCTATAAGGCTACGGAAATGGAATCTGCGGCAGCTGTAAGCAATTTCAGAAAATTGTTCCAACTCATCAGAACTACTGGAAGCGGGCGACCATGCATCAGTGAGCTGATGCATGAAGCAGATGGTTTGCCAGGTTTTAATATGCACAGGCGCATGGAGCGGTGGGCAGTACATTTTTAAGCACAGTTTAACTGACGTTCTGCACCCACTGGTTTCGAGAATACGGAACACTGTACTCCGTGGTCGATTTCTCTCGAGGCTACCACTCAATCAAAGAGTTACAGTGTACTCCGGAGCCTTAAGCGCCATCGGGCATCAGGTGCTGATGCTTTCTTTCCGTCATTGTTCAAAGATGGCGGTTTAGTTCGCGAACTTCAAGCGCTGTTCGTCAACATATTTGTTGAGGAACGCGTTCCGTTCCATTGGAGAGAATCAGTAATTGCTCCGATTCTCAAAAGGGACGGCGCGATATGTCTTATGCACAACATATCAAACGGGACTGTTTCAAAACACGAAAAGAACAGCACGTAAAACAATCGCCAATATTGTGGTCAGATCTTGTTCAAAGAAAATTAAATATACATTTCTAATTTTTATTTTTCTCCGTAGAAATGTAGGCTGCGACATGGTACCGACAGAGGAAAGCAGTAGCATCCATCAGACTCTCGCTTGACTACATTCCATTCGACATTCAATGATAACATTTAACTGGTACCTTTAAAGGTTGATGTTCTGCCTTCCAAAGAAACTTCGGTGGGGTCGGCCATCGTATATGCCAAAACGTTTATGTTCCCCAAAATGAAAATGTTATATATGGACAATTTTGATACGCTGACTTAAAGTATCATGGTGGAGCTCGGATCCAAGGTATAAGAATGTACGCAGAGAGCTGTTTTGTCAAATGCATTTATATCAAGTGACAGAACGACATTTTCACGCTATTTAGCGAAATCTGGGTCGCTTATTAAATGTATGTAGCCTAATCCAGACACGTGGTCCATATACTGTCAGGTTGCCCAGGCCTAGACAGATATGGAAAAGAAAATAGAAATGGTAATAATACTCCAGCATGGAGCTCACTGCCGGTGGCCAATCAATTTAGTACGATGTTAGCCGCACAACACAGAAGCACTGCACGATTGCACATCTGTGATTTACTTTACGTTTGTGCGACTATCTCCTCCTGGAGGATGATTCGGCTTTAAAAGTCTTGAGAATTTGGGTACAAATCGGCGTCCCCAGCACCACTTTGCGTTTGTTCAAGTCAGCTTCTCTAGCCTTTGCACAACCAAGTGCGACATGCAAGGCAGCAGGGAGTTGCCAGAAAGACTTGGTGTGGACCAACTAACCGTCTGCGAGACTGCTCCAGATTTTTTCTCAGGGTTTTCACCCGAAGCCTTTCCCGCGATCGGGTATCTCGTAAAGCAGCGAGGTTTAAAATCAGGGTTTTCCTTCCGTAAATGAAATGCCCTCCCAGGGTAACGAGCTCCATCTGCCCGAAGCAAACTTGTTTTCAGGCGCCAGTCACTCGCCCTCGCCCCTTCTCCTGTTGATTAAAGCAGTTCCACCGGGCTCCGGGACTCACTCGTACAGGCCAGAAGTTGGACTTGGTTGTCAGAGGCTATTTGAGACACGCACCATATGGGAGCATTTTATGGATAGTGGGAGCTTATCCCCATTGCCAGACCCGGCTATGACAACTTTCAGAACCATCCGCGGTAACTAAATGTGGACCTGTTTAGTTTATATAATCAAAAGTGCATGGGCTAAACACCTAACGGTGGTTACGTGAAACAAGTATATTTTTGTTGGTTACCGTTTCGTTGGTTGAAAGTAGTAGCAGAACGTCTCTACAAACAAATAAGTAGAGCTTTGCTTGAGACAATCATCGTTCCTGCTCATAAGCGGTATGCATGTATGTTTGAAATCATAAACCTGACCTAGGCAAAGTATGGTATGGTATGGTATGAATGCACAAGCCTGATCCAGGCAAAGTGCCGCACAGTCATAGACTGCACGTGGGCTAAGATACTGTCAGGTTGCCCAGGCCTAGACAGATATGAGGAATAAAAAAGAACAGGAAATGGTAGTACCACACACGTGGGCTAACATACTGCCAGGTTTCCCATGCATTACGAAATTAGAAATGACAGTGAGATTACCGTACTAAATTGATTTGCAAACCGTAAAGAGCTGATTGCAATTTAGTACGGTGTTAGCTGAAAAGCTCATTGCACATCCGGTATTGACATCTGCATACTGGAAGTCATGGTGGGCCTGAACGTAACATGTTTATCTTGTTCATAGACACTGCCGATCCAGGATAGGTGTAGATCGTAGACGGTTTATCGACTTATGGGGATCGCAAAAGGTAGATGTTTATGGTTTCCGTGCGAATACACCTAAAAAGAAGATTGGGCCAACCGTTTTCTTATTGAGTCAACACGCACAAATACATGTTAACGGTGAGCTAGTTCGACGAATGCTATGACTTTTTAATGTTGAGTGCGCGTTTTTCCCAAAGACACGCTTCCCATCCGACCAGGTAAAGTGACAATGAAGGTCAATTTGTCGATGGATATTCTACCTCGATACCGAAGATTCTTTAACTGGTATTATCCGCTGACGTGAGTACGCCTGGTGCAGCTAACCTCACCGGCGATGTCACAAGACAACCAACTATCGAATGCCTGAAGGACTTATTTTTGGATCAGTTTCATATCAGTAAAGCAAGATCAAATTACTGCCATATAGACAACCCTTGAACTTCAGAGACAAATCACTCTGGCGCTAAAATGACTTAAGTTACGAAAACCTACCATTGCTTTAGAGACGCGGGCTGAAATATCGTTTCTTGACCACGCGCTACTATTAATACAAATATCCAAGTAAGTAAAACCGAATGTGCAATCGTGCAGCATTTCTATGCTATGCGGCTAACATCGCGCTAAATTGTTTGGCCTCCGGTAGTGAGCTGCATGCTGAAACACGCAGGTGTCTCACTACCATTACTATTTCTATTCTATTTTCTCTCTCTTATCTGTCTAGGCCTGGGCAACCTGACAGTATCTTGGCCCAAGTACAGTCTCGGACTGCGGCACTTTGCCTGGATCAGGCTTGTGCTTTCATGCCATACCAAGTAAAACTGTCTATAGTTGCGAGTCCTCTTTGTTGAAAGTTTGTACAGTTTTGAACCTGTATAGAGCAAAGCGTATCTTAAAGCATGGTACAATACTATATAGCTTGCCGAAAGTAGCTTCAGCATTCGTGTTAGAATTGAAGAGCAGTCTGCATTAGGTGCATCCATTACAGCGTCAATTACAATTGTCTTGCACAAATGACCGTAGGAAAGTTGATTGGCATTTTATTGTACACCCCCAACGTTGAAATATTATGCCTACATACTTTTGATGGATATTTCTTTGCATTAACCTAATAAACATTGCGTTTCTATAATCCGAACCGAAGGAGTTCTCATAAACAAAAAGATCGTTATCATTGGCTGCTTACAAGTGGTTTCTTCGTTTCTTGATAGAAACCTTCTTCGCTCAAAGTGAATCTTGCTTGCAGTGAATTTGTGATTTGTAGCACCGAAGACAAATTGGTTGTGAATTATTTTTCTGTAGTTATACCATGCAGTCAACTACTGTGCGACACTACCTAAACCCAGCCATGCGATTTCATATATGCCTATATAAGGTATTCACGCTGAATGATTAGTTTCTCTTGTTCCCAGTTTGTCTATACAATTACCGTTTTTTAAGTCGAGTAATCATTTTCAGCCTCACAGAACACCTCATGGATAATAGCTCATTGATTCAGCAAGTTCGTTCTGTTACAAATGTTTCTGAAGAGGAGGCCAAGAATTTGCTCGAAGCATTCCATTGGGATGCTGAGGTAGGTTTATTCATTCTAACCGGACAGGAAGCCATTCAAGCGTACTTTAGTACAGAACACGACGTTATGTCTACGCATAATGATTTAGAAGAGGAAAGGATCGGAGACGCTACCGGCACTTCGGTACCGCCTTCAAGGACTTATGGCCAGCCTCAAAAAATCGCCACACTAGATTCTATTCGAAATGCTGGGTGCGTTTTTAAAAGAATGCTCCCATCATGCTTTTCCTATTGCTCTGCGTTTTTTAAAGTAATGTACAGTTTGCCAATACTTTGTTATTGTTTATTTTGGAATTCGTTTCAAAATGCATCAATGATCTCACAGTGGTTACTCTGATGGAGTAGGTTCAATACTGTGATCGGTGACCGTTTTGTTTCATTTATGTTCTTGGCATGTTCCAGTAATCTTACCTGTGGTAACATTGTTTGCTGCATGATAATGCAATTTGCAAGAATGCTGATTGCACTTTCGTCAACATTTCTTCAATACTTTATTGTTTGCTCATCTCCTTCACTTACGCGATTTTAAGGGTTTCAATTGTTGAATACGGTTGCTCACCAATGCCTGTAAACGTAATGACTGGTTTGCTAACCAAAATTAACAATGGTCTGGAAGTTTAATTTGATATGATGTTGATTTTTGCTTGGTATGATGTTATGAAAGCACAAGCCTGATCCAGGCAAAGTGCCGCACAGTCAGAGACTGCACGTGGGCTAAGATACTGTCAGGTTGCCCACGCCTAGACAGATATGAGGGGGGAGAATAGAAATAGAAATGATAGTGAGACCCCAGCGTGTTTCAGCATGCACATCCGTATCAGTCGAGTTGTAATTGTTTCAAGACAGTTTTTTAGTCCACACTCTTCCATCGATTGTTAGAACAAGCCACTCTCGCTTCTCCCAGCCTACCAAACTCTGCTGATAAGGCGCGCACTAAGAACGTTCCAACCATTGCGAACAAGCTAGAATCTACATTTCTTTTAGTCCGTGACCTCACGGTCGTAACATTCGTTTGTAGACATATGTGTTAGCAATGCGATGCTGCCACTGAATGCGATCATTTTTTCGGAGTTAACGAGTGTTAAGACCGAAAATTGGGGGACATCTGCCACTTGAATGGACCGAGTTTCGCAACTATATTGAAGCGTTGCACCCAGTACTCCATTGTACACTCCACGCATGCGGAGCATCACGTCGTCACCATAAATAGCCTCATGATATTTTATGCTACAACACTATGTCACTTTACCATGCCGCATTAATACGTTCTAATTATAGTGAGGCGGTAAATGTCAACACTAGTAGCCCACAACCTTGTAAGCCAGTATACGTGTAATTATACTCCTGGAGTCAGGCAACGTACCCAAAGTCATAAAATTTTCATAAGCTTATATATAGTCAGTTGTCATGTTGTTCATCCCTAGGTAGCTATATCTGGAAAGTAATAATGGCTGTAAGACTTCAACGTGTTGCAGCAATGTTCCAGGGCAATCAATTTTGCCCGATATCACCTCTGCAGCGAAAAAGTACTACACGGTTGCTCATCTCTGTAGTTTTAAACCAGCCTTTGTTTATCATGCTTTGGCTTGGTAATGTGATGGCCATTTAAGGCGACCAACTTTTTTTGCAAAACCGGGGTCCACAACACTAAGTCACGAAAAATGCGTATGCTAGCAAGGCAGATATATACCTTGCTTATCGGCTGCGAAATATCATTTCCAACATAGTCACTAGCAAATTTACTATTCATAGAGCAAGGAAAGCTATCAACCTATTTCATGTTATCACTGTTTCATGTGGTGTTATCCCTATCTGCTCTCTGGTGTACTGCAACGAACTGTTAGTTGCACTCCGTGCAACACGCTATTGTTTCAACATCAATCATGCTATTGGTCTATTGATATTTTTCGTAACGTCAATCTCTGAAATCGACTACAGTTGCACTATGATGACTACTCCCTCGTTTGTAAGTAACTCATTTGCGGCGTCGCATTATCGTTCAAGGCTCTTTTCAGCAACGAACCTGGCGAAACTGGTCAAGCATTCTACGTCGGGGGTTCAGAAACCGGCGGTGGTGGTCAGCAAGTTTTGGGCCCACCCAAAGTCTCTGGCTCGTCGCCGGATCCGAGAACATCTCCAGGCGAATTTGTGCACACGTTATTTCAAGCTGCGAAAGGACAAGGTGCTGAGGTTCTGGACTCAGAGCGATACAACGCAAAATCAGACAAAGTGAAACGAACGATCGCGTTCTCGGGGACTGGATACACGTAAGTTTGTAACGTGAACAATCTAGGTGCTTACAATTTTGTAATTTAATTCTGACATCATTTCCGAAAACAGCATTATATAGGCATCGAGTATCGTCCACTTACAATTTATTTAACTACTGCTCAGTCATAACAAAGAAAAGCAGGTCATCTAGTTTGAGTGTTCACTCCGTTCGCACATGGGTGTAGCTATCCACTGCCACTTCAAATCGCGTCACAACCTCTGCTGGTTCGGTTTGTATAAAATCAAAGCCTGGCGTCCGGTAAAGTGTCGTACAGTCAAAGACTGAACTTGGGTCCCAGACCGAGACAGATATAACAAAGGTGAAGATGACAGTGAGACTCCAGCGTGTTTTCGCTTGGAAGCTCTCTACCAGTGGCAAATCAAAATAGCACGGTGTTACGTGCTGTGCGTACACAAGTACTGCTGGTTCGACGACTACCGAGTTTTGACAGATTTAATAGTTCATGACATTCACCTTTCGATCGCAATCTGGTCACGTTTACTCTTCAACTACACGGAATGTTTTACAAAAGCGGAACGAAATTAGGTGACATAACCGGCCCATGTTAATCTCTCTCTTGTTGCTGATACTAGCATATTCACGCGACGCTAGCTGGATTTAACTAACGATGACTGAGTAATCTTGACAAAATGCGAACCTGGGTGTACTTTTACTTTGATAGTAACGAGTTTAAAGGGGATGAGAGATATCGAAAATCTTTGGCTCCCTCTCCAACGACGAGGGAATTGAACAACAATAAAAGTACCTTCACATAGTTTTGAGGCTTGTTTGTTAAATACTGTATTAAATATGATATTTCGCCTAGCTGAGTTGAACAGCTAATAACCGTCATGAAAAGAAGAATGTCTTTATACGATTATACGAATTTTCAGCGAATTGGAATAATTTTACTACAACTTTCTGAATAAAAGATCAACGAGCAAGATGCAAACATTGTGATTTTATGGAAAGTTTTGATTCACTATCCTTTCTTCAAATACAAACGTTGCGATAAAAATAAATGTTCGACCTGCACAGTTTTTTCAAATTGTATTGCTTCCGTTTTTATTTGATGTTTTTTCCTCACTACAACCGATAGTTCTTGTCAATTTCGTGATTCCAGTCGCGCTTTCTTATCTTATTGCTTACAGGTTTATGGTTTTGTTGCGTACCTCATTTACAATGTGTTGCTGTTTAACGTACGGCTGTTTGGGTTTAAAGCATACTGTTTATTATATTTTCAATATTTTACGCATCTTAAACGACGCACCGTTTTTATCACGTTAACACGTAAACTACAGGCTGGGTGACGACCCTCAGGGTTCTAGTGTCCCGGGAGCGGTGAGCAGTTCTACCTCGGAACCACGTGCTGAACGTGAACCCACGGAAGACGAAATGCGTGTCGTCGTCAAAATGTGGAGTGATGGCTTCAGTTTGGATGACGGACCATTGCGCTCTTACACAGACCCCGAATCACAGTCTTTCTTGGAGGCCATAAAGGCTGGCAGAGTCCCTCAGGCAAGCGTTCAAGATTCATCATTGGCCAATTTTCCCACTTTCTGCCTTATTTCTCGATGACTCCGTTTTATTGATCTAGGTAGCGCTTTTACCGAAATGCCTATCCTGTCGAAGTTCTGGCATAGTAAAACACATGTATAATCTATGAAATCACAAGCTTGGATTAAGGTTTAGTGTCGTACATTCAAAGGTTGCATGTGGGCTGAGCCACTGTCAGGTTGCCAGGGCCTAGTCAGGTCTATAAAGTGAGACTCCAGTATGTTTTCGCATGCAGGTCAATACCTTAACAAATCAATTTAGCGCGGTGTTGACTGCACAGCACAGAAGTACTGCCCGATTGCACATCCATGCATTAAGCGAAAATATATTACGAATTCAATAATGCTACGATCAGGCATTATTTATGATGTTGCTCTACATACCTCAAAATTCAAAAGAAGACTCGATACTCAATAAACCAAGCGGTCTCGTTTACAGCGAGTGGAGAATTTTAATGCTTGACAATATTCCAAACATATTATGTTTCCTGGAACATTTTATTTTAAAATTTCTTTTATATCGCAGCCGTTCATAAAATTGACGATACTAATATTTTATTGAGCCGCAAATGTCTACACTATCGCTGATCTAACTACTATTACAAATAAAAGTAGCCAAATGATAAATACTTTCAAAATCATAGCTTTATTTTTAGCGGTTATTCTAGCAATTGTCGAGCGGGGAATTCTCCATTCTCCTTACCTGTTATGGTTTTTCGAAAATTTCATCTAATTCTGAAACGATTTTTACGTTTGATTCAATTGATATCTGAGTGATTTTCACCGACTACATAACCATAAGTTAACAACCACGACCTCCTGTTTCTTATGTTAAAAACGGATAACTTCGCAGTAACACATTATGATTTCGGTCTTTGCAGGTACTTCACACTAGAGGTACATTTTCTCTTTATCAATCGCACGCCAATGCGACTATCTTTCGGTTGTTTGAAATTGCGGTTCTGTTTAGTGAGATTGCATGTCCAATGAATCTTACTCGCGAGGTTCATCACATCATTCAGTGACATATTTCTCGTCTACAGGAATTACTCCGAGCTGCTAATGGAGGCTTCGTGAATGTTCTGCTAGAGGATCATCATCAGGAAACTTGGCAAGCCCCACCGAAACCCAAGATTGTTCCATTTTCGGGAAAAGGCAACATGCTTGGTCATCCTGTTCCCCGTCTGTGTAATAGCTCCGCTGATACGAGCGCCACGGTCGATGCTCCTCGGATCAATGAACAGGAGCCCGTGACACAACTACAAATTCGACTTCCAGATGGAGGGAGGTTCGTTCTATTTGGATCAATCTATATTCATTATCAACTGCACTCTCAAGCGCCACAATAATCCTATTTGAAAAAAGCACTCCAATCAGTTTTAAATGTGTATTTTTGCCTATTCCTTCACCTTACAGTAGCTGTAGGCCTTCCATGTTTGCATGTCACGTATGCAAACTAAACGTGAAACCATAGTTTTATCTTTTTCTATCGACCTCATTGGCATGCATTGTCATGGATAGAAACTTGGATTTGGCGTATATTTTGAACCGCAATGCTCTGTGTGCATTTATTATTTCGTTTTCATCAAACTACCCAATCTAATGGAGCGGCATCTCACTCGATTCGTTTAACTCAATATCTACGACTAGTAGCACATTGTGACCATTATATATTTTCGATGGCAACCTAAGCTTGGGGCTGTCCACCTGATGTGCGCATCATCGCTCAACAAGGTAAACGCGTAGTGATATTTCCCAAGCACACATCAACCACTCACCCTCTGTCCCTGATGCACTTCGGACCATCAATGCTGGACGCATAACATCGCAGCCAACTGTTCAAAGACAGATGTCGATTTCCATCGCTCTCTTCCAACCGCGTGCCCCCATCAGTCCTATGTCGTTCAATGTCCGTATCCTGCAACAACCAAAACAGCCGTCTGGACTAGCCCGCTCTCTAAAGACACTAGGTATTGAGATATTTTGTCTATCAAAAACCCGTCTTCTCCTATGCCTCTTGGGAGTATGTTACACTTCCCTGTGTCCAGTGATCTCGTTGCTTCCTCTGCTGACTTAGCTGGTGTCGGAATTATTCGTTGGCAAAAGTGGAAACCATCCTTCTAAATTGGATACCCATCAATAGCAGACTGTGCGCAGCGAAATTCAAATGTCACAGCAGTGTGAATAAACACAACGACGAGAGACGTACCCAATGCGTAATATCGGCGTACATCCACGAACTGTCGGGCAGAGGAGGTGAAGGACTAATTCTACAAAGATCTTCGTTCTCTCTTAATGAAAGCACACATAGGCGATATAGTAGTGCGTCCCGGTGATTTTAATGCCTGAGTTTAATCTATAGCGCAGTCTGACCGCTTCTTTGAAGGAAAGTATCGGATGTTAGGCGACCGTACAGACAACGGAGAGAGATTGTTAACACTCTGTGACGACCTCCACCTCTTCCTCGCCTCTACAAATTTTCGATCTCCCAAGCGCCGGCTAGTTATTTGGCGCTCCCCATCACAATGCACTCGGGCGCAGCTTGACCATATCGCGATAAGCTACATGTGGCGAGATAGAGTCAAAAACTGCAGATCTTATTGGGTTTCCAGTGTAGATTCTGATCACGCTTTAGTGTTCGGAGGTAAACACAAACTAAAGCGTCCCAAATTAGACACACGCTTTATCGCTGCCTGAAGTAAAAGCCAGATTTTAGGATACTCTATCGGTTTCTCTTTCTAAAAAATCGGCCGGTTGAGCTGGATCTTCATTGGCACTACTTCAAGCAAGCACTCTACGACTCTGCTTCAGAATGCTGCAAAACCTCTTGTCAACCGTCACAGCACTGGCTCTTTGCTGAGTCCCTTACGCTACTCGACCAGTGCCAGGCCTTACCGAGTGGTTTAGAGCACGAGGATGATCGGAAGTGTCTTAGAATCCTAATCAAAGAGAGTCAGAGGCGCCACCGTTAGCTGTGCTGGAAAGAACGCGCTTCGGAGATGGAAAGAGCATCTGCTATGGGTAACATGCGAAGGCTTTACCAATTTCCTGTTCTTTTTTCCTCCTCTAATCTATCTAGTCCTAGGCGACCTGACAGTATCTTTGCCCACGTGCAGTCTCTGACTGTGCAGCATTTTACTTGGATCAGG
>JACCGJ010008736.1:0-13163 GCA_013407085.1 Atriophallophorus winterbourni | reverse complement strand
CAACGGGCGTGATGGCGAACGGACAGACGGACCTTATAAAAATCAGCGAATACCGATTATAAGTCACTTTGAAAGAAGTTCTGCTGATGATGTCATCTAGCTTGATGACGAAACGTCCAACAACGACTACACAAGCTCGGCGAACACCATCTGAACAACAAAGTAGGCAGCTGTTTGACTAGTAACGAATCAAAGGGATCGGCTAGAGAACTGAAACCGAGCCAATCTCGTTTGTCGGGTCGGATTGGAACCTCGAATTTAATCTACGAGTCAACTACAAAGCTCTACTGCAATAAAATCAGAACACATTGATTGCCAATCGCCAATGCAACCTACAGAAGTAAACGGGAATAAAACATTCGCTTCAAGCACACGTGAACCAATGAGCAACGTGTAGCCGGTCACGTGGTTGAGATTACATCCGTTGGTAAAACAGCGTTAAACATGACTATGGATAATCGTCATTCGCTGCTGGAAAGGCTTCATCAAACTGAAAGCAAGGTCACACAAGGAATTATAGTGCTATGGGTGACAACTCGGAAACGACTGTGTAAGTAGGCAGATGTTGTCGAGTTGAGATTGGATCTTAACGTGGTGCAACAATTCATGTCTTTCAGCCGACATAAATGTTTCACATGGGGTAACCTAACGCACACTGTGTGATACGACGAGGGATGGTACGGTATGTAAGCACAAGCTGATCCAGGCAAAGTGCCGCACAGTCAGGGACTGCACGTGGGCTGAGATACTGTCCGGTTGCTCAGGCCTAGACAGATATGAGAAAGAAAAAGGAACAGGAAATGGTAGTGAGACTCCAGTCTGTTTAAGCATGCAGCTCACTACTTCTGGCCAATCAGTTTAGCACGGTGTTAAAGGCACAGCACAGTAGTACTGCACGATTGCACATCCGAGGGAACGCGATATCTGGGTTAATGTGGGCGGCTGCAACATCAGCACGACGAGCCCTAATGCTTGATAAAACGCTCAGTGAAAGCGTAGAGAATAGAGTTAAGCTGAATTCGAGAGAATAATGAAACGCGATGGTTGATCGAAAGCAGTCAGCATGCACTGCTAGCGAAATATGCAACCTTCCAAACAAACGACGGGTTTACAATGTACGTATGTATGTAAGAAATCACAAGCCTGATCCGAACAAAGTGCCAAGCAGTCAGACTGCAAGTGGGCCCAGGCCTAGACAGAAATGGCAGTGGGACTGCAGCGTATTTCCACATGCGGCTCACTACAGCTGGCTAACCAATCTAGCTGCAGTGGGTTACAATGCACCAAATCAGATGGTAACTTCATCACCGACGAGAGCTTAGGTCTCCGACGTTGGTCCGAATAGATTAACTGCCATGTAGCGGTGTGATGTTTTCAGAACAGTGCACTACGAGCCTTAAATGCTTAGCGTAGATTCTTATATTTGATCACGTATTGTTGCGAGGTGGCTTGACGTGATAACGTTTAAGTAAGATGAGACTGGACCACGGATGTGCAATCGTGCGGTACTTCGTGTTAATTGATTGGCCAGAGGTAGTGAGCTGCATGTTGAAACAGACTGAAATCTCATTACCATTTTCTGTTACTTTTTCTTCCTGGGCAACCTGAGAGTATCTTAACCAACGTACAGTCTCTGACTGTGCGGCACTTTGCCTGGATCAGGCTTGTGCTTTCATACCATCATACCATACCATACAGTGTTGTTGTTCTTCCGTGCGCCAATAGAGCTATTCGTTCCAAGGTCGATGGATAGAAGTCAGACTGCCTTGTGTGCAACACATTCTTTAGTCAAAGACTCCGCGTGGGGTCACTAAGCTAACCCCTTACTTGCGCGTGTGAAACCGCGTAATATCGCGCCCACAAGCAACTATGATGTGAACGTGTGCGTTTGTCAGGTACAGTGTTAGGAAAAGTTTGCTATGACGCATGGCACAGTGAAGCTGTTTGCTGATGTCGCTGTTCACACGAACGCCACTCGTTTTCGTAAGGGCATAACCGCATTTCGAATGCGCTACATACTTTCAAAATGTGTGGATTGCGAAGTTTTCCTCTTTTCTATGTAACGGTCAAGTTATTTCAGGCGTGATGATGATGATGACAATGAAAAAGCCTCACAAACCACTACAAAAAGGAGTGCATCTTACCTGAATCGATTTAGCAGACATTTTTCCGTGCGTAAATGAAAAATTATGGGGCAATCCGTTTCATACGGATATCCCAACGATGCGACGCTACCCCGGGAAAGAGCGACAGACAGACATGAGCATGTGATTGTCCGTTTACTGATTGGGTCAGTAGAGACACAAAACTCGACGTGTGTGTCTAGCTTACTAGCGAGAAAAATGTTGAGGAAATATCATTATTTCCCTCAACAACTCATTATAACCATTAAAACGCTTTGAATTTAGGATTCTCGATTCTGATTGGTCTATTTGTCGGCCATATTGTGTTTCACTAGAAACAGTGTATAAATACAGATGAACCGCAGCCTAAGGGGACTTTTGGTCAGAGACGGTAAAGCTCTTGGCCTTTGTTCTTGCTACGCGTAGTGTTCAATCGCGCAGCATTTCTGTGCTGTGCGGCTAATATTGTGCAAAATTGAGCTGCATGCTGATACACGCTGGAGTCGCACTACCATTTCTAATCCCCCCATCATATCTGTCTAGGACTGGGCAACCTGAGAGTATCTTAGCCCACGTGCAGTCTCTAACTGTGCGGCACTGACTGGATCAGACTTGTGCTTTCATACCATACCCTAAACCTGGGCAACCTGACAGTATCTTAGCCCACGTGCAGTCTCTGACTGTGCGGCACCTTGCCTGGATCAGGCTTGTGCTTTCATACCAAACGCGTAGTGTTGGGTTAGTTAGTCAATTGCGATTAATAGCATAAACGTGTTAAGCATCTGAGTAATTATTACTTGGGTTCTACTCTGGTAATATATAACAAATATAACCCTCAGAACAAAGATCCTCATCTGCATGGATGTCCAACACACATCCCAGGACGAGGTTTCGTGCTGTCTGCACGCATTAGATAATCATCCACATGCCTTGAAACAGGAGAGCAGTCGCAAACAACATGGGGTTGTAAGATATTGCAAGCCCCCACAAATACTTAGAAAGATTGGAGCCTGTACCATACTTGGTGTTTCACAATCTGATGACCACATGTCAAGGCGAGTTCAACTAGGATGAAACGAATGAGAAATTATGGACGTCATCAAATGGAACAGTCAGCTGTATGCAAGCGAAACATTTGGTCGTTGAGGGTCGTCCAAGATGGATGCTTACAAACGATACCGCATTGAGTTCACAGGTTGGCGCAGCGAACGATAGTCGCTTGTTTTCATTCTCGCATTAAATCACGGTAACACTATGCCAGCATCTGTGAAATGTACATCCAACAGAGACCTAACTTTGTGAGCCATGAAACAGAGGATGATCGGCGGACAGAAGCACAATATCGACCTGACATTCAAGTTAGATGGTATATAAATCAGGCGCAATCCATTTTGTGGCTAGCAGACATCAGGCTAACCTTAAGATCTGAATGCACGGCACGGCACGGTTAAACTGATCGGAACACAATCCAAATCTCAAACGAAACGCGGATTGAACAAGGGAATACAAGAATCAGCATTGACTACACAGCTCACAGCGTATACTTGAATAATGGCAGTATTCGCGGCTCTCTACAGACACAGGGCATGTGAGTCAATATCGAAAATGATGATGGAGCCAAGCTAGTTACCACGAGAGAGCAGATCGTGTCGAAGGCGCGGCTATACATATGAGGTAAGCCCCAAGTTTGGATACATTAAATCACATGCTTGATACAAACAAAGTACCGCTACACTTGGGCTAATATGTTGTCAGGTTTCTAAGGGCTGGACGAATATGAGAGGGAAAATAGAACTGACACCGATGGCAAATCAAGTTAGCTGCACAGCATAGAAGTAATGCACACTGGCACTCTCGTGCACAGGACCGATTATGATTTTAATTATTATTGCACTACTGATGAGTAGCGTGAAAACATACATTTCTTCCCGAATGAAAACAGTTCACTGACCTTTTTGAATGCGAAATTTACGACAAGTGGACAATCACGAATAAGTGAATTGTGCATTGTTTTGAAGGACTCAAGGGCATCTTCTGGTGTTGAAAAGGTGATGCGACATGAGCTAGAGTACAAAGAAGTGAAAACGATAGGTCATGCTAGCAGACGGGTAAATTGAAATGCGTGATTGACGCCATACACGATATAAATCAGATTCATACGTTCATTTAGCACCTAGAGTGAGGTTTATCACAGGATTGAAACGATGTCATTTGTCGGAATCATATATCGGTGGTAAAACGGTTTCCACAGACATATAAAGACAGTATCAGTAATAATTTCCGTTGATAATTAGTTACATGACAGAACAAGATGCAGTAGCACTGTCATTACACTTTTCTCATATGAAATCACAAGCCTGGATTCAGACAAAGTGCATGGTAATCAGGAACTGTGCGTAAGCGGAGAATAGACCACGACAGATGACAGTCTTTCCGAGCAATTTCTCCACTCACATCCAGTTTAAGACGGTGCGGCAGTTTGACGGGCCGCATGCTAATGTCTTCATCCACGCATCAGTGGCACGGCCCTGTAAAAGTTCATAAATTTAATCAATAACGGAGCGAGTGATCTCCAGCTTAGCGCTAGTCAAAGTGCAGCAGCACTCTGTCGCAGAACCTATACAAGTTCTTTAAAATTCTATCTAGGCCTGCTCAAACGGACGGTATTCTAACCATTCTATTTGCCTTTTAATGCTGTAGAATGGTGATGGTCTGGGGTTCGAATCTCACCCGAAGCGGAAGATATGCACTGCTGATGAGCTCAATTAAGAGCGAAACTCGAGTCCAGTGCTTCCATTATGGACCGCCATGATCAACTTTGTGAATAGTTCGATGGGCTTGGCACGGATGAGTAGTCACAAACAATCTTCATTGATGTATTACCCATTACCTTTACCTACCTTTCAATCGCTCCAAGTTTACACTCATCTAGTGTTAACAATTTACTTAGCTCTGTAATCCTCATATAAACTAAGTCAAATCTGTATCCAGCTTTTTCGGAGGCGTGAATTCCGAAACGAACTTTGGCTAAAAACCGATTTTTCCCAGAACCCTGTTTTCATATCCAAATTATCCAAACAGTTTCAGCGATTTTATAGCAAAATTTCTTGTTCCCCATAAGGCAGTTAGCATGCGCGTCATTTCTCGTTGTTGTGCTAATCCGTGACCTGCTACTAGCCAAGGATACAGTCATCATTGCTCACTCCCAAGACCACCTCTAGTGGGCATGCAAAGACGTTGGTTTAACAATCAGCATGAACTGTACACATTAATTCCCCTTCCATCATCACTGTTGAAACCTATCGGCTTGAACCAGTACATCATTTCACATATGTTGGTTCAACCATTGCTAGACACGGAGATTCATAAACGAATTTGCGGTGCGGCTGTAATCTTATCCCGTTTGAACACACCGCAGGCTGTTTGTGAAGAGAAAGACGAGGGTATACAGAACGCGCGTACTAAACGCTTTACAATACGGTGGTAAAATTCGGACCATTTACGCAAGACACTAACAGACACGGAATGCTTTCCATTTAAGAAGCCTCAGTCGTATCTTGTACATACCGTGCATGGACATAGTAACGAATCCTGAAGTGCTTCCTAAAGCAGGTCTACAGAGTATGTTCAACCTAATACGACAGCGCCGCCTGGGTCATGTGTACAGATCGGAAGATCGTCTTATTGTAAAAGATCTATTCTATGGATAGTCAAAAACAACAAGTAGACCTTTGGATAGACCGAGCCGAACGACTTAATCTTGACGGCTCACTCTGGATGCTGTGTAAAGTGTATTCTGCACTGCGCTCAGATGCTGAATCTAAATCACGCCGGCCGAAAGAAGATTGCTTGTCGCGGGAGAGATTGTTACTCCCGAATCGGTATGGCATATGGCATGAAAGCACAAGCCTGATCCAGGCAAAGTGCCGCACAGTCAGAGACTGCACGTGGGCTGAGACACTGTCAGGTTGCCCATAGCTAGCCTATATAGTTGTATAGTAGCGGAGGACAAGTGAAGACTAGGCTCGCTACCGTGAGATCGGACGTGGAGCTGCTTGGTCTACGATCGGTTTACGGATGGCGTACGTGGGACCGGACCTGGCTTAAAATCTGCGCTTCTAACCGCCGAGCGTGGGTGGCTGCAACAGACAATAACGAATGTCACTGTATTGGAGCGAAGCGAATATTCGCTTCGCTTCGCAACTTCGCTTCGCTTTAAATCCCAAAGCGAAGTTTTCGTTATTGTCTGGGCTCTAATGCGTGACGTCAACGAAGCCGACTCATCCTCCAGGAGGAGATAGTCGCACAAAAGTAAAGTAAAGTAAAAGTAATATAGTTGTAAGAGACGTTGTGGAGCATGTGATTAGTTTGAGCTTGTGAGGTACATTTAAACCGACTAAGGGAGCTCAAAAGCAAGCCTATAATTAAACAAACCAGCACACAATTCATACACTTACCCAATTGATTTCTGTTTTGGATTCATATTAAACTCGAAGTTGACAGCCTTCTGGAACAACTGCCGGACTTCATCTTGCGTAGCGGTCCGAGGAAAACAGGTCACGTGAAGAGCCGACAATGAGAATTCATTCAGCTGACGCTGATGCGGGGGTACCCAATGCGGTTTTTTGCTTCCCGTCGCGTCGTTGGAGGTGGAAAGGCGCTCAGAGCACAGCACGGCGCGGATTGGTCGATCGGTTATCAACTTACCATTGACAGCTGCGATAGCTGACTTCGCGGCGTCAGGGGATTTGAATTCGATGAAAGCGTGTCTGGAAAAGAAGAAATCCGAGCAACGGTTGAGTAACGGAGATGCAGCTTGTCACCATTGACGGCAGTCTTACCGAGTAACTAATCGCGGGAAAGACCGAGGGGAGATACCACAGAGGAAAAATCGAAACCAAAGTCCACTGGGTGGATAGATAACATAAAACGAACAGTTTTTGTCAATTCCTTATGTCTTATAAGTTTCAGAGGCTAGATACAAACGCCAAGTAATGCTTAAGACAGCACTTGTCGCGCATCCCCAATAAAGTCCATGACAATTTCCCACTCAAACGCTTCGCTTCTAAAACCGAATAAACCCATCTCATCCATCGATGTAGTCAACCTTACAGAAATAAAGTAAATGACGTAGATGCAAGACATTTTTCTGCGTTATTGAACAGTTATAACACCGGAGTCAAATCTCCGACAAAATTATTTTATTTTTGAGACTCTGTACCAGTAGCGGATCCTTCGAAAACTTTCACAAGGTCGATCATATCCGTCCACCATGGACTTCAGAATCGATATTCATGGAACAAAATATTCATTTGCATGCTTTTCCGTCATATTCATGGAGTTCATTAACAGTGATGATCCTATTTCAAAGTAGAACGAAGACCTATGCCACTCCAAGGCAGGTAGTCTGACGCATGAATACATTGACACCGTTTGATCGACCGTGCCTGAGGTCAGAAAAATTGTTCTTTTGTTAAATGGACCCAGGTATCATCGCATGAGATGAGTATCCAGTGTGACTTGCTTGCTTGCGATAGTTGGGACATGTTTTAAGAATGCCTCCTCACCGTTTACCGTACCGCGCCTTATTCGCAGAGCCTGACAGAAGCTGAGAGAAACGATCGGGTGGCCAGTCTATGACGTGGCGCGTTGGGATGAAGAAAATCACCGTAGCGCTAGGCTCAGTTGGGCGTATTCATTTGCCTGGGTGGGGTCCAAAAGCTCCACCTAATAGTTGGCTGGAAACCTTACGAGATATGGCTGCAAACCGAAGTCAGTGGCGCCAGTAAGCTGTATTTTGCGCATTTGCTTTTGCATATTCCGTTTCCCTGCTTCATATTGGTTGGTACTTTGTCTGGCTCCAGACTTGTGCTTCATGATGATGATGATCCAGTGTAACGGTTTATGCACCACCGTGGTAAACAAAGTTAAAGTTTTGGGGTTTGGTGAAATTGATCAAGGAGTTTCTACCTTATGAACCTGAGTGTAAGACGGGAAGTTTTTTAACAATTCCCGAAGCTTGTTATATTTTCTGGAGTTGTTTTGCAGAGGTACGTATTACGGCGAAAAAACAAACGTCAAAAAGCAATTAAAAAGCACAGCCATACAAACAACGCTATCGCGTCTAATAAAACTAAGTCATTTGTTGGCTGCTTCGCTATAACTGTGCCAAATAATTCACATGTTAGCCATTTTCCTTTCCTGTTGATTAGGTTTCAGTGTCTCGACTTGATACAATCAAAGTACCAGCATTAATTATATCAACACTGAGCCGCTTCGGTAAATAATGATGAAAAGCAGAACAAGGTGAGATTAAAAAACGGTCGCTCACTTGCGTCGATTTGCAAATTTCTTCGATTGAATTCTCGCATTGATCGAAGTCGGGCAGAGTGACTTGAGTTGTTCCAGCGTGGTATGACGTGGCAGCTTAGTCACGTACAAGGTACGATTATCCAGTTCCGCTGTTTAATGTATGACGGGGAAGTGGATTAGATCGTGGATTAAGCAGTAGAGAACTAAAAGATCTGGAGAAAGAAACAAGGATAATGAATGCAGTGGACCAGTTTCCATGACGCACGCTTTAATGCGACAATCACATTGCAGCTTTTTACCGTATCACCAATGACATCGTCAGAGAAAAGATCGAATGGCTACACAGGAGGACGAAAAACTGAAAATCAAATTAGCGTTGGTAATGCCATATGGGAAATTACTACCATCACAGATGGTATTACCGGTACCATGCAAAAATGTACAACTATGTAGTATTTTAATACTGTTAACTTGATTGGCAGCATGCGGAAACAAGCTGGAGTCTAATATCTTTCTAGGCCTGGGAAACCTGACAGTATCTCAGCCAACGCCACGTTTCTGAATATGTGGCACTTTGCTTGGATCCAGGCTTGTGCTTTCGTACAATAGGATAGCAGGTACCGAGTGCTTGATTACCATACAACTATGACACGCTAAAATCATAAAAAGATGGGGAAGTGTGGGACATGAAAAGCTACTGAACCCCGAATCAAACATTCTTTCATGTAAGTGCTATGGATGAAGTAAGTAAGTAGGCACAAGCCTGATCCAGGCAAAGTGCCGCACAGTCATAGACTGCACGTGGGCTGAGATACTGTCGGGTTGGTCAGACCAAGACAGACAGGAGAAAGAAAATAGAAATAGTAGTGAGACTCCAGCGTGTTTCAGCATGCAGCTCACTACATGTGACCAGTCACTTTAGCACGGGGTTAGCCACAGAGCACAAAAGTACCGCACGATTGCACATCCGTGCAGTGGACGAGTAGAGCGACATCAGCATGACATCTTTACTGCGGCTTTCAATGTCACGCATCATGACAAGCTTTCTTCGCTTCTTCACTTGATAACATATAAGATGAACCAAACAATACGACAAGCCTACAAAATTCATTCTTGAGACAAAATGCTCATTTGCATGCATCTCCATCACACACACACACAATCCACGACCGGTTTCGTGCTGTTTGCACTCATCAGAAAAAGACAGTAAGACCAGGATCCGCATGGAGGTGACACAGTAGAGGAATGGTAAACAAGGAGCGCTTGTATGCCACTGGTGGATAAGGTTCATGGTTATGGGTTAAACCCCATTATACATGTGTTTGGACACATGTGATTGAACAGCTTGGTCGTGCCAGCCTCATCCAACAGTGGCATACAAGCGCTCCTTGTTTACCATTCCTCCACTGTTGCAAGCGCATGCGGATCCTGATCGTACTATACCTACCAGATGAGTGCAAACAGCACGAAACCGGTCGTGGTGTGTGTGTGTGTGACGGAAATGCATGCAAATGAGCATTTTGGTTCATGGTTTTATGGGTGTAAGCCCATTATACATGTGATTGAACAGGTTGGTCGTACCAGCCTTATTCAACAGTGGCATACAAGCGCTACTTGTTTGTTCATTCATAAGTATTTTAACCGGGGGTGTGATGACACTAAAGCATCGTGTTGCTAAGAGCAAATCATGTGAGCTGGTAATAGCCTGTGAAAAGATGGTCATGCGAAATACCGAACATTAGCATAGAAAACGTAACTCGGCGATGCACTAAGCGAATATTAAAAAGTCACAACTTGCAACACGAAAGACTTACACAATCGCTGGCGAATCATACCCAAAAGAACAGTTTTTTGACCGTGAGCGTCCAGCGTCTCCTTGGGTGCTTGAACAGAAGTTGGCTTTGAAAAATGGTAAGAAACGTATCAGTACCGGTCGATGATTCACAAGTGTGTAGCTGAAATTTCCCAGGTGGTTGCTACCTGCTAACAATATCTGGACAAGTGGCACCCCATTGTTTAGGTTGTTTTCATCTTAATTCGCCAACACTCGCGTATATCTAGTGCTAAATAATCCATGAAGTGAGACACAATCAGTGCGCTATCACATGCGAATCCAGTATGCCGATGATTATTCAACATTAGTTTGTTGTGGATATTACGTTCAGTTAACATAGCGCTCGTTGTAACGCCTGAGGACACGATGAAATCCAATGGAAAATTGTGACTGAAAACCAAGAATTACTTTCCGTTGGCCGAAACAAGTAAACAACATAGAAGCTACTCAAGTGACAAAGTTTCGATAGAGTGACTCTTCTCTTAATAGACAGTAATAGTGTTAATCAGACACAAGATGCAATTGATGCAGCCAAACCGGGAATCTATATAGTCTATAAAACGTTAACATTTTACGAGGTTGACTCCAACCAATCGATTAGGCAACTTCTTTCTTGTTTTTTATGTGGCATCAAAATACATGAGTAAGGGGTGCAGATTGATATCCTAGCACAAATTTGCACGGATGTGCAATCGTGCAGTACTTCTGTGCTGTGCGGCTAACACAGTGCTATCGAATACCCGAGAGATGTTCGTAGAGTCCGAGCTATAAGAGAGGTCGAAAATTACCCAGACCGACGGGTACTAGACTGAACCTTGGTCTTCTTAGAAGAAAATGCAGAGCATGAGGTAAAACGACAGATTTCACGTCCAACTAAACTAGTTGGGACTAACCCACGCCACTCGCATTACACAGAAAAATCATGAAACACGGGAAACTTACCGTGGTCAGACTAGAGTTTAACCGCGCACGTTTTAAAATTGCGGGGCTACCCTCAGATTTCAACTGTTTAGGCGACTCCAATGTGTCTTCTTCATGTTTACGTTTTCTGACTTTTGCGGGGGAATTTGACTGCTTGGAAGCTTTGGTCATGATAAGAAATCCAGACAAATGGTTAATTACAGAACTGTAAGATAAACAAGTTTGGAAATATAGCAAATGTACGTCGGAGTAGACAAAAAACACAAGTAAAATATTGCAAGCAAACTACCGGTTTTTTTACCAAGTACGGAAAATCTGATCACAATAAAATGAATAGAAAATGCATCATGGTATAGTATGAAAGCAAAAGCTTGATCCAGGCAAAATGTCGCACCGTCAAACATTGCACGTGGGATAAGATACTGTCAGGTTGCCTAGGCATACACAGATATGAATAAGATGTCATTATCTCTTCACATTTCAATCGGGGCAATACATCAGCCCATGTGGTGTGTCGAAATGAATTTGACTCGCTCCAATTATTGATAGAAGTGTCCAAATTTATTACGTGGTACGCCTAAATGCGGCCAATTCGAAAATTGACATAGATTTCGATGAGAGTGGCTCTAATCCAGCTACACCGCCATGCAAGTATAACGAGTTCTTGTAATTTTCCATAGAACTCATCCTTGGCAAGTTCAAAGCTACAATTGGTCGGTGCACATGCAGCAACCAAAAAACCGGTTGGCAGGACTGGATGCACATCGCCCATCTTGCACGAACCCTCTAGCTTATTGCACACAGGCGACTGTTGACCGGGATCCATAATACATGCGACTGTTGCACGGAATGTGCAATCCGTGAAGTATTTTTTGTGCTGTCCGGTCTAACACCGTGCTACATTGATTGGCCAGAGGTAGTGAGCTGCATGTCTTAACATGCTGGCGTCTCACTACCATTTCTATTCCTCTTATTTTCTCTCTCTCTCATCCTCTGTCAAGGCCTGGTGCAACCTGGCAGTATCTGACTGTGCGGCACTTTGCCTGGATCAGGCTTGTGCTTTCATACCATATTCATACCATCTACAGTGCGACTTCAGCTCACTCACTAGAAATGACTCCGACACCAGCTTGACCAGATACCATGGCGTCGTCACCAATGGACAGGCTAAGATAGTGTGACTTACGAAAGTTTGAAAGATTAGACAATCTCGTAACCGAGCTAGAGTTATGCATGAGTATCCGACAAACAGCATCGACATCGAGGCTATCAAGTGTACCAGCCAAGGCTCCTGTTGTCCGATGCTAGCTAAAGTCCGTACATTAAACACTGGTGCACGGATGTGCAATCATACAGCACTTCTGTGCTGTGCGGCTAACACCGTGCTAAATCGATTGGCCACGGATAGTGAGCTGCATGCTGAAATAGGCTGAAGTCTCACGACCATCTTTATCCTATATTACTTATATCTGTCTAGGCCTGGGCAACCTGAAAGTAATATCGCCCACGTGCAGTCTCTGACTGTGCGGCACTTTGCCTGGATCAGGCTTGTGCTTTGATACATACATACATAAACGCCGCTAATTTGAACGGTATGCACGAGCGGAAGAACGCTTTGGATGCATTCAAAGCAGGCTAAATATACGAAGTGTCTAAATTTGGAGACATCGAAGAACAAGCTGTACTTCCGTCAGGGATACCCAAAGAACCACAAAACGGAAAGCAATAATTAAGAAAGTTTGCATGCAGCGTGAGATCATTGAAAGCATTGAGCGCAGAGAGAGTGAGAGCATCGGATCCGTCTTTTTACCCGAATTTTCTGTCACTTTATGTGAAGTATGAAATTTTGTGGGCCACACTAGCTTGTCAAAATATTACTGTGTAGCAGACCAGTGTCTCTACACATTTATCATTATACACTTCTATTTATCCCATCTTTCGCGAACGTGATTTAAAAGTCTGTCTGCATCACG
>JACCGJ010008735.1:0-12500 GCA_013407085.1 Atriophallophorus winterbourni | reverse complement strand
ATTATCGGGAGTGAGCAATAAAGGCTGCATCGTCGGCAAACAACAGGTCACGGATTATCACATCCCGTACTTTTGTTTGTGCTCTCAACCGGTTCAGGTTGGAAAGCTTCTCATCACTTCGCGTGCGTATGTAAATGCCTTCTGTCCTCGTCCTGAAAGCGTACTTCAGAAGCAGAGCAAAGAAAATGCCGAACAGCGTGGGAGCGAGAACACACCCTTGTTTGACGCCTCGGTGAATCTTAAAAGCTTCTGAACTGCAACCGTTGAAATGGACTGAGCCTTTCATGACTGAGTGGAACGAAATAACGAGTTTGAGCAGCCTTAGGGGCAGCCTATCAGATCAAGCATTTTGGAAAGACCCTCCCTGCGTATAATGGCATACACTGTTCTCGACACTCTTTTTGAAGTTGTCTCAGGGAGAAGATCATGTCAACGGTTGATCTTCCTTTGCCACATTGAGATTTGGAGTAAGTTCTATCTGCTAAAACTCAATAAGACATTAGCTAACAATTTACCTACAACGTTCAAAAGGGAGATTTCTCGGTAATTGTTGCAGTCGGCTCTCTCACCTTTATTCTTGAATAGCGTGATGATCTTTGAATCTCGCATCTCTTGTGGAACACACCCCTCCTTCCAGCACTGAAGAAGCAAATGGTGAAGAGGTTTTTATAATAGTGCTCTACAGCATTTGATGAGCTCATGTGGAATTCCGTCGTCAAGAGGGGCCTTCCCTTTCGCTAAGCGGTCGATTGCCATGTTGAGCTCATCAAAGGTAGAGGGAGTATCGAGATATTCATTGGTCGGCAACGGCTTGACATTTTCAAGTGCATGCGGTAGAACCGTACTGTCCCTGGAGTGAAGAGAGAAAAAGTGCTCTACCCAACTTTTAATATGTTTTTTTCCACAATCGGGTCACCAGATACAGACTTAATGGGAGCCGTTTTAAGTTTGTTTGGGCCAATGGCTCTCTTGATTTCATCATACATACCGTGAAAATTTCCGGTATCCGCAGCTTTTTGGATATTGAGGCTAATTTTAATAGTCGTTTGCACATTGCCTTGCAGTCTGTTGGACTTTATTTCAAGCTGCTCTTAGAAGCCGTAAGTTTTCATCTGTTAGCATACCTTTGAATCTGAAGAATGCTGAGCGTTCTCCATCCAACACAGCAGTCATCTCAGGAGCTTTTGCTTCGAACCAGTCGTTCGTTCGAGCTTTTTTCGGACCGGAAGCGGAAAGTGCGACTCGGCATATGCAGGTTTTCATCGATTCTCAGTTTTCCGAAGCAGACTCGAGTGGGGTACGTATGATGAGGTGAGGTAATCAATTTATTAGATCTGGCGCTGTCGCAAATCGAACTCAAATTTTCAGAATTGGGCTTAAACGTTTCGTTAAGTATGAAATTCTAAATGCGTAGGATGTATTTTATGCTTGAATACACCCTCAACCAGCTACCTGAAAATCAGGCTGATGAACTGTGAAACGGTATATCTATTATTATCAAAAAACAACAAAATGAAAGGAATAACGTCACGCGAGATGGACAAAACACACTTCTTAATTTGTGAAAAGAATAAAGAATAGTAATTGCAAGGCAACCGTGGTTTTTACAAAACGTGATTATAAAAATAAGTTAGAGTCACATTTTGATGAAAGACCGTATCATGTTATTGAAAACCGTAGAGCTAAGACCAATAGGAATAATCGTAGATGGTTGTTTTAAGCTACCTGCAATAAATTTCGAAAATCCCTAATCAAGATTTATGGTTCATGCTCGACCCAAAATCTGCTCAGACACCCAGGTTCCATGGACTTCAGAAGACACATAAGGTAAGCGTCCCTTTAGGCTCATCGTAGACGGCATTGAATCCCTAACGCACGAATTGACTAAGCATCTCACCAAGCTGTTGAAACTGTTGGTCATTAAGAACTCTCTTGATTTCGTTAGTCGCTTAAGTGCCGTAACCATGGAGGATGAGAAGTTGGTTATCTTTGGCGTGAGCTCCTTGTTCACGAATGTTGATACCATCAGCGTCATAAAATTAGCAAAGAATTAACCCAATTCGATACGACCTTTCAGCAGTCAAAACTCAGAAAGTTGTATGGTAGAAAAACAGTAAGATTACCAATAACCATAGGTTGATAAGGTATATGGAATATATAAAAAATATAAAATATCGAAAAAATTAATAGGGACAGTCACATATCGCATAATATTTCATAAACTCATCGAGTTTGGAAGCGAAAACCTCAACAGATTACGAGCGTGTGATTTTTTCAGGCAAAAATTTTTAAGTGAAACAAATTCTTACCGAGAAAAAATTACGACGAATATCCACTCGATAATGCGGAATGCTTAAAGCCTTTGAATGTGTTCGTGTTCAAGTAAGGCCATTGGGCTTTAGCAAGTGTTAAGGTGATGGTTTTCAGTATTCAGGATTTTGAATGTCAACATGAGGTCATGAGAGCTTGGCACGGATAAGTAGTCGGAAATATGAACAACAATGACCATCAGATCTAATCAGTGTTAGCTTACACTGTATCCGATAAGAAGACCTGAAACGGAGATCTGTTCGGTTGGGCGACCACAAAAGATGTTGTTGTCTCCTTCTGAACTGGTCGGGCGAACAAAGCTACTCAGATGTGCCAGTCTGAATAACAGTTCATAAACGCTAAATTGCGATCGGTCAAACGGTGGAAGGTAGGGCAGGTCGTTAAGGCGTGGAACAATAATTGTGATGGTCGAGTCCTGCCAGAAGCGGCGGATATGCACTGCTGATGAGCTCAAATATGAGCGAAACTCGAGTCTAGTGCTTCCATTGTGTACCATCGTGATCAACTTTGTGATTAGCTTGATGGCCTTGGTACGAATGAGTAGTCGCGAATATTAACCACTTATTTAACGGGCAGCTATACAAGCAAACTAATGGTTTAGCGACAGTGTCACTTATTTCCTCAGTGCTTGCAAATATTTACATGGAGCATTTTGGAGCGATAGCTTCAAAAATCAAAGCTTTAAAACCAACGATATTGTAGCGCGATGTTGAGGACACATTCTTCTTAATAAAGCGATACACGCTAGAAGCACTTAATAGTTATCGATTATTTGGATCCGAAAATGTGAGTTACAAAAGAACCTGAGCATACGTTATGAGCACATTCGTTCTTGATCTGTCTCTTGCAAAATACAACGGTATCATTAGAACGACTTACATTGTAAGAAAATTAACATAAAAGCGGTTTTGAGGTACTCATCCGCCCATCCGTCTATAGAAAAATTGCTGTTTAACGCATATGAACACATCTGCAGCAATGCTGCCGATAAGAAACTAGGTCAGCAAGAAGTTAGTTGTTGGCTTGCATATCATGGTTACGCCAAGAGTTTAATAGGCGCCAATTAAACGGAGTTAAACTTCCGCAACCAGAACGAAATACGTTTGACAAGCTACGGTTTCCTACCGTATGCCAAAAACGCCTTCGAAGAAATAAGTACAATCTCAAATAACGCAATTATTAGAGTAAAGTATTAGAGAGGTAGAACGCTCGGCTCCTTATTCATGCATCTCATATATAATACTCCTTTAATCTCTGCGACCCACTGTATCTGCAAATTCAAGTGCAAGCGTTGCTTGTGTGTTTACACTGGGTAAACGTTTGGAGAACTTAGCACAAGTGTAAACGAAAATAGAGAGCAAATAGGTAAACAAACTCGCAATTTCAGTGAATATCAATCATTGATTCGGGATTCTGTCCTAGCTGAACACGTGATAAACACGGTTCACGATGTGGATCTTATTGAAGTAGAAGTGATAAGACGGGGTATGAAATCCTAGAGGGAATGATTTGACGCTGAGGTAGTTAAAAATAACACAAGATTGGGAGAATGTGGTGCACAAGTTGGATTGGGCGTATATCTCTCTTATCTGGCGTTCGGTTCTGCAGTGGATTGATGTGCATAACCACTAGTGTGCACATGGATTACGTAAGCAATCGGTCAGCAGACGCTGTTCCAGCCGGCACACAAAATGAACAATTGAGTTATTAACGCAGCATGCAAGGTGGTGTGACCAATCGTCTTGATCTCCCAACTATATATTATGTAACTTAGGATTGGTTTTGAAAATGTTATTTGAACTTAAACTTTGTTAATGCTGACACCCTTAGTCTGACAAAGCTTTATCTTTGAGTAGAGAAACGTTAGCAAAAGTTTTCGCTAAGCGATTCATTGAAAACTTTCTTTCATGATCATGTCTATAAAATTGTGACGAGGCTTTCGTGATTGTAATAAAAAAGACTTTGACCACCAAACTTTTGGAGTACGTCATTAGCATAATTGAATCATAATAGTTGAATGGTATTGTGAGAGTTATATTTGCGCAAATGATGGCCAATCCGATCATAAAATCAGTGGATTCAATAAATGGTGTCTAATTACCGGGTTCGAATTGAAGTTCAAGTTGCACAGGGCTGAAGGTGGCTGAAAGCCAATCACGCGCCCAGATTCACTTTGACGGTATGCGGTTGAGCGTTATATACGTATTAGGTATGTATTTTATTGAAAAGTAAATCCTATAAACGAGATTATTTAGAAATGAAGAAATATTTACGTATACGATTGTGAATTCTTGGTATAAATTTTTTGCATTTATGCCGAAGCTTATATATTTCACACTTCTTTGAATGTAATTTTAAATCAATGTCGATTCCATCTTTTTCAATATTTCACTTGTATACAACTCAATTTTTTCAATTCAATTTTAATGGTCTAGAAAGTATATAGCTTTACAAAAAACCAAAGAATAATATGGTTACAACGAACAATATAACATGCAATAATGGGATTAGATTGCTTTCTAAGCAGTTCAAGAATCAATTGAAAATCCAAAGGGCAGAAATTGTTTTTGATTGGTGGAATAACAAATGTAGATGCATGATGTTAGAATGTATAGTTTTCTTCGATGCACGGGTTTATGGTCAAAAAGGCATCAAGGCTTCTGTTGAAAGTTTGCTGATTTGCTGCGTTTACAACATAATCTGGCAGATTGTTCCAAGTAAAACAAACTCGCACGGCAAAAAATGTCGTCTGATATATATTATATTACAATAGTATGGAAGATGAATGGTGAATAATTTATAGATTTACATTTTACAATCTGTGTATAATCTTCACACATTGAATGGATTTTGCAATGAAATAGCATATATCTTCATTGGAAGTGAGGGATGCAGATTATAAAAATCAAATACCAGAATACGTTAGCCCTCTCAATCCGTACCATTCATGTTTTCTTCGTTAACTTTTCAAATAATTATCATAAATTTTAAATATTTTGTTTAAAATACCAAGTGAAGGTACCGTTTAAGTTTTTGCTGTATTTTCACTAATATAAGCTATTGACTATTGCCTCTTCAGCAATTTATAGCGCCGTGAAAACTGAACTGCATTTGGAACGCACATATTTACTTCTGGAGTCCAACTTACCGAAATATATTCATGAAGATATTGCTAGAAATAGTGAACGCTCTTTTGAGGCCTAACACTGCTAGAAATTTGGGCATACGCAGGCCCTGGGTTTCACCAAAAGTGATCAGGTATATCAAATACTCTCACATGGTGAGAATGAGTCTGCATAGAATGCAAAGTTACTCGTGTCACTTCTGGAACCCACCCAGAAACGTTATGCACAAGTCTAGGTATAGCCCAAGCCAGCAGTTGTACCTAACGCTGAAGAAACGAATTGTGGAAAAATAACAAACGGTCATTAAACAGCGGAATAAGACCCAGCGAGCTCAAAATGTAAGGCGCGCAAGTAAGGTAACCGATCCGCGTATCAGCATTTTTGCGATAATTAATTCGCAATTCGCTTTATTACACAGTAAATTTTGCGAGTTGCGAAAAGGCGATGTTCCTGATAAATATATGAACCTTTGGACCAAAAATATTATGATTTTGAACGGATAAGATCCTTTTATACACAAGGCTATATCACGACACAGTTTAGAGCGCCAATGTGTACAAAATCGATTGCATTTAGCAGACATTAATCCCAATTTTCAACTATTTCGGGTCCATAAAATCGGTCTGTAAAAGAAAGCGAATCAAGCAACGCCAATCTTATTTAAACTAAATAATCAGAGGAAAGAGACTCGTTTAATTCGAAAAGCGACTAATTACTTTCCAATATTAAGGACATGCTTAGACTGGTGCCAGACCGTCACCCATCTTCAAAAAATATTTCGCGTTCAGCATTCAGATGGCAGCGTAGCAAAACTGAAGGGTTATTCCAAAAAAGGCCGATGGAATAACTCTGCAAGAGCAGATATTTCCATCAAGAATTTTTAACTGCTGGTAGAAAACATGTGGAGGTTCTTGGCTAAGTTGTGATGCAGCAAACGAAAGCCTTGCCCCAACCTTTCAGCGACGGAGATTCCACATAGTGTACTAATGTGTTACCTCACTTAAGATAACAAAAAACTAGGAAAACGTCTGGAATTAACGCAGAAAGCCTTACAAAGTAAATCTACGATTCTAGGTGTATCAGAGACCTGGCTTGAAGATACAGACACTATTTCAGCTAATCGTATTTCGACATACAGAACTCATAGATCGGATAGACCAGACGGTAGACGTGGAGAAGGAGCTATAATTCTCCTACGGCATGGTATTAAATACCAATACCCTGGCATCAAAATGACCACATTTGACATCCAGCTGGTCTCCACAATCGTCATTTACGGTAAGCACACTTTTGCGTTAGACCGCTTATAATGGGCACCCGGCGCTTCTGAAGCGGATGACCAGGAACTAAGGGAACTTCTTACCAGGTTGCTCAGAACAACACCACGCGTCTTTTCAATAGGTATTTTAACCTACCGGGTATTGGCGGGGATACTCAAACAACCTCTGATAGAATTTTCCAGGTATATATTAATTGGCTGCACTCAAGTTCGCTTCATCACACGTAAGTGAGAAAACTACGTATAGAAATGGGCATTGACCAACTGCACTTGACTTTGTTATGTCTAACGGTCCTAAAGATTTCCGAGGCCTTCTTTACGATTCACTTTTGTGGAAAAGTGACTATGTCAACATTATATACCTGGCGATTCTCTGATTTCATAATCCGCCAGTCTAACACCGGCATAATTTTACATCGAGTTAACTGGAATACCTTAGCGCTTTCCGTTTCACAATGTGACTTGTTCTCTGAAACCCATGACATCGATAGTTAGTGGTCAGTTATAAAGCGCAATGTCGTAATTCTTCAAGACCTTCACGGTTCGGTTCGACCTTAACGGTTAAACAACAAACCACTTTTGTGGAATCATGCGGTGCGACAAAACATCATTAGGCGTGACAGACTTCGGCGGAGATAAACGGCATTACCAACCCATAGAAATTATTCGAGCTATATGGCTTCGAGAAACATCACAATAAATCTACAACGATGTCTCAATCAAGGCTACTAAACGTTCCTGGCGAACTCTGTTAAAGAGAACATTAAAAAGTATTTTAGTTATGTTCAGCCTAAGGGTAAGACAAAAGATCTCATGTGTACCCTTATATTAAACAATGTCGAGAAAGCCAATTCTGACACTGACAAGGCAGCATCATTATTGGATTATTTTCAAAGCGTACATTGAATGGATGGTGCTGATGCGATTCACTCCGACCAAACCCTAAGTGATGTAGTTTTTGGTACGGTCATGTGACTCGGTTCTTACAGAATATAGACGAAAAAATCAACCGGACCTCATGATGTGCATCCGGTAATATTAAAGGAAGTAGCTAAGGTACTAGCAGAGCCACTATGTAAATTATAGAACGGATCGTTTGGCCAGGGCATCTTACCAGATGACTGAAAGAATGCAATTGTCATACCCGTTCCAAAAAGAGGTTGCGTAAACTAAATTAAGAATATCCGACCGGTGTGCTTGACTAGTGTTTTATGTACAGCCTTGAAAAGACATCCGGAATTAGTTGTGCAGCCACCTAGTGGATAATAATTCGTTAGGCACAGTTCAACATGGCTTTCTCAAAAGATGGTCGTGTCTCTCGTATCTTCTATACTTTTTAGATAGTTTCCAAGACAATAAATGAAGGCAGACGGGTAATTAGAATTTAGTAAGCCCGTCAACTCGGTGAGTCACGGGTTTCTGTCGATGAAGCTTGCGGCCCACGGAGTATCTGGTAAGATTCACGACGGGTAACCAGCTTTCTTCGTGATAGATCTTTACAGGTCCTTGTCGGCGATACTTCCTCTGAATACTCAAGGCCACCAATGGGGTCTCACGGGGTTCAGTACTACTCGCAATACTCTTCCTGATTTTAATCGATGATTTGGCATCTCAGTTTTCACGTCCGTGCTTCTTTTGCTGATGATTTTGAATTCAACAGATCCAGTGATCACGGCGATTTGTTGAAAGATATTGAACAGGTCATTAAATGGTCACATCTTTGGGATCTTCCTCTGAACTACAGTAAATGTCAACTTTTTTTCTTCAAAAGTCGACAAAATAACAGTAACTGGGGATATGATTTACTTTAAATCCATTCAAAGGGGTAAAGATATATCTATAGTTGTAACACAGGACAATGCGCAATGTGCTTCAGCTGCAGAACGAGCTGGAGTAAAGGAATTTAGGCTTAAATGTATTCTGACATGTACAAAACCTGAAGTGTTTATCCACTTATATACGGTGATTGTCAGTCTTTATTTAGGATACTGCGAGCACTTCCTTCCAAAATGCAATATAAATACTAGAGTGGGCCCAAAGTTTTACTACTAAATTGGTTGAGGGTATGTCTGGGAAACCCATCGAGGAACGTTCAATTTCATCAAGTCTCTACTCACTTTGCCGTCCGATTCTACGGGGTGACCTAATAGAAATTTTCAAAATCCTAAAAGGGCAAGGTGACAAGTGGTTGTCAAATCCTGTTCTCTCGAGTGATGAACCCTTCAAACAGAAGAAATATATGAAAACTCGCTCTAAATCACAATCGTCTGAATCTGAACAAAACGTTTGCAGTGAAGGAGTGGTAATCTTCTACAATAGGCCTCGTGTGGAGCTAATGGCTTGCACATCGGTTGGTGCGTTCAAAAGACGTTTAGCTGCTTCGTAACAGAAGCTTTTCCTTGACTTTTTCCCATGAATATGCTGAGCGCCTGTCGATAGAACTAGCATGAAAATATGCTTCATTTTAAATGTATATGGTTATTACGACGATTTAAAAACACAAAATACAGCACAAAAATTCAATTATAAAATGTCCGTTTTAAATGACCTGGTTTAAATGTACGTACAACTTTTCCTTAGAGAACCTCTCACCTGCTTGGTGAAAAGAAACCCTTACCGTTCCTACCAGTCGCAGCTACAAATACCTGGGATCAAAGGACGGCTTTAAAAACACCAGACGTATCATCGGATACGACGAGGATTCCAAAGATCAATGAACCAACTTTGCCCGTGTTGAGCGCTCCTTCGAAGCTTTCAGACGACAGAAATTATGAACGCTCGATTAGCACATCAACGATTTACAGTTCTGTGCCAACTGAACTGAACTGAACGATTGCTGACTCTGCTGCAAAATATCGTGTAGGATAGGCGGTTGCGTTGCACTCCTCTTGGAGTGTGGTTTGCAGAGCATGGGTACAGGTATATCTCTAGCCATTGAAAACGTCCAAGTTGCTACGAGTATCCTGACTTGCTACAAGTCATCCCTCGCAATTGTCTTGTGTCAGTGCATCCCAACAGGACATTACACAGCTTATTAAGGCAATCGATGGTTTGTTGCACTCAGTTCCCAGCGTACTTATGTTGGATGTTTTAAACCTCACAGACATTGATTGGCCTGTCTTCACAGGTGTAGTCACCCAGAAATCTGAAACATTCCTCGAATGGCTCCATGATCATGCGTTGCACCAGCGTGTGAATGATCGTACAAGTTTTGGATACGGATGCACCCCATCCACTGTTGACTTAATATTGTCGTCCCAGCTAGAAGCCGTTACGTATTTAAAGAGTCTACAACCGCTTGATCACGTAATTATGAGCTTCGAAGCGATATTGCGTTTTTACGAACAATTCTCTCGTTCTAGACGCAATTCCAGTTTTCTAGATTGGGAATTACTCCTGAGACTTCAAAATCTCCCCTTCCGTTATCTCGCGACGGCAATATGAGTGGAAACTGGGATATGATTTGTATGTAAACAAGTTACAAGACAAGCATGCTTCGCTGCAGTGTGTTATAAGGCATCAAAAGCCGCTCTAGTGGTCTCCTAGAGTCTGTAGGTGTACCCGTAAACGGGATCGCCTATGACGACAATATAAGCTATCTCTTACTTCTGATTCATAGGCCCACTACAAAACCGTTCGAAATGCTGGTGTTAAATTACAGCGTGTTCAGTAACAGGATTTTGAGTTATCAGTAACTAGAGATGCTGAATCTAATCAGAAAAGGTTTTACAGTCAAAAGAAAAAACACGGAAAGCATGGGAGATTTGAAACTGGAGAAGGGAAAAGTAGCTGATACCAATCAGTCTGCGGCGACTGCCTTTTCATTCTTTTTCAGTAGCGTTCAACGACGGGTTAATTCTTTAAACGCACCGTCGGTTCTGATTAGCCTGACACCTGGTGTCTATGTATTAGATGAATTGTCCTTCAGTTGGGCTGAGGTGTATGACACACTTATCCATGTTGGAGTCAACTAATGTGAGGGGGCAGATGGCATCCACTCCATTTTCCTTAAAAGTCCTGCCTCAGTACTTACCAAACCGCTTTAATAGGTCTTCAATTCCTGCCTGAAACTAAGAGTGGTTCCCAGTAAATAAAAGGAAGCCATAGTCGTGCCAATACACAAGGGTGTTTGCAGGTCAACTGTTGAGAACTATAGACCTGTGAGCCTGACTAGGATCGTCTCAAAAATACTAAAAAAACTATTGCGTGACAAAATCTGTCAGCATCTTAGTCAGCATTCTCTGTTGAGTGTAACTCAACATGGATTTCTTAAGGGTAAATTCTGTCTGATCAACATTCTTAGTTTTCTCCATACTGAAACCAAAATGTTGGACGAAGGAAAGCCAGTCGAAGCCGTCTACTTCGATTTTAGCAAGGCTTAATATTCCGTCAAATCACCGGCTTCTGAAAATTAAGGTAGTAGCAAAAGGCATAGGGGGTAGTCTACTTGCTTGGATAAAGGCCTTCTTTACAGGTAGGACATTCCGAGTTATGGTAGGAACTACGCTGTTGAATCAAACCAACGTGATCAGTGGTATACCCCAAGGATCGGTACTCGGTCCTCTTCTATTCCTGATTTTGACATATGACTTGTCCTCTGTATTGATGTGCCCATGATTCATTTTCGCGGATGATTTGAAATTCATCTGATCAACGGATGAAGATACCTTGATGACGATCTTCAGCGGGTTATATTCTGGTCATATCAGTGTGCTGTTAACGCCACACAGCGTGTTAAGTATTTGGGAATACTAGTTAGGACTGAGTTTAAATGGAAATGACCAATGCGCCGCTACGGCTCAACGTGCTCGCAATGTGCTCTTTCGGCTGAGGTCTCAGAACTCCGAAACTTTTATGGTTAAAAAAGCATTAAGCTTAACAATAACCATAGGTATATGGAATATATAAAAAGTATATAAAATATCTCAAAAATCAATAGGGACACTCGCATACCGTATGGTTCGTCATAAACTCATCGAGTTTGGAATCGAAAACCTCAACAGATTCTGATCGTGTGATTTCTCCAAGCAAATAGTTCCAAGTGAAACAAACTCTTACCAAGAAAAAATTATGACGTATATCCAATGAAGAATGCGAAATGCTTAAAGCCTTTGAATGTTTTCGTGGGCTTGAACAAGTGTTTAAGGGGATGGTTTGCCGAATGCAGGACTTTGAATGCCAACATAAGGTCACTACATATCCGCCGTTGGGTAAAATCGTGTAGCTTCAGTTTTAATATTCGCTCTGTGAAAGGCAAATTTCTGTACCGGGAGACCAACTTTGCAGCACGATGATAAATCCTGTCAAGTAGTTCAATAGACTTCCTCAGCCATAGTGCCCAGGCTTGTATGGAATATTCCTTAACAGGACGTATATACGTGTTAATTACCCGGAGTAGGGTTTCGGGCGTAAAGATCCTGAATATTCTTTTTAGAAGACTCAAGATACCGCAAGCTTTATTGTACACTATCCGGAAATGATGTCCAAGCTTGAGGTTAAACGAAACCCAGATAACAAGATATTTTTTCTGTGGTCCAGACGAGATCTTTCGTGCCCAGCTGATAAGGGTGGTGCAGATATTTTCCAAGCTGCAACATTTTACATTTAGCAGGGTTGAATGGTAACTCATTTAACTGGGACCAACGAAATAAGATGCTTAGATCCAGTTGTAATGCCATACAGTCATTAACAGACCTGACACGTATCCATATTTTAATATCATCGGCAAATAGTATCAAGTTGCATCCAATATTCTCTACTATATC